>PVJC01020766.1:0-28803 GCA_004026665.1 Murina feae
TAACCCTGCCCAGGCAGCTGCTTACTTCTCTGTGAACCATTTCTCTTTGAAAAATAGAGCTATACCTCCCTGCCCTGGCTGCATGGACAGCTGAGGGAGTCCATTCACTTCTGAGGCAGGAGGGAAGCAAGGCCCCAGGGCACCCCCAGGTGGGCATCCTGGCCCTGCTTTGGGTTGGGCATCTGAGCTGGGCCACTGCTCTGCCACGAAGCTCTGCTTCTCACCTGGGGGGTACAGAAGCCACCAGTCACCTCTCAGAGGTGTTGTAGGTCCTGAGAGGCTGTGAGGACCATGTTCAGCCTAGTCTGCAGCTGCTCCATTATTTGTAAGAAAACTGGGCTGCGAGGCAGAGGAAGGGCTCCTGGGAGGCACCCAGCTTCCAGTGCATGGGCTGGGGCTCCCTGTGCGTGGGGCTGGGGCTGGGGTTGGGGCTGGGCCAGGCTTGCCACTGAGTCCCAGGAGACACAGCCGCCAGGTCTCTCCCTCAGCAAGGGCCCTGCCTGCCTGGAGGCGCCCCTAACCTGTCTCCATGCCCTTCCTGCAGATGTGGGAGGAGGCCATCAGCCTGTGCAAGGAGCTGGCGGAGCAGTACGAGATGGAGATCTTTGACTATGAGCTGCTCAGCCAGAACCTGGTAAGGTGTCACCTCAGAGCTGACTGTTCCAGAGGTTGGTGCTGGGGACCTGGTTCACCACAGAGGAGGGCGAGGGGGCGGGAGGCCAGCCAGGTGGGACACAGAGAAAGAATGGAGGGAGGGCCTAACCTGAGCAGCTCCCTCCCCAATGGGAATATTTCCAAAGGGAGGAATTCTGGGAAAACTCATCAGACAGCCGCTGGGATGGGTGTTAAGTACCTGCTTGGCACTGGGCGCTGTCGCCGCCGCTCACCCAATCAACGCTGTGCTCCATTTGCAGTCAAATTCCCACAAATCACTGAGCCAATTAAATAAAAACGCAAATTTGTGCTTTCTGATGAACAGATAAATCACATTAAAGTGCTCCCCATCTGGCCGTTCCCCATTAGCTCCTGGGTGCTTGTGATTAGGTGGAGGGAGTAGAAGTGGGGGAGCAGCTATGCTGCTTGTGCTGCAGAGGCCAGCTTGGCGGGGAGGCCGCCTCTGCAGTTAAGATGTGGAGAGCTTTTAGGTTGCTCCCCCCCCACCTCCACCTACTTCCTGGTGACCTGAGAGCCAGACCTAGAGCCCCATCATAGCCCCTTTTAGAGTCCAGTCCAGCTGTAATGAGAGTCCGCCTGTTGGGAGACAGTTTACAGGATGTTTTTTGGTGGGGAGCTGGTTATGGAGTATAGTGTTCTAAGAGATGTGCTTGAAGAGAAAACACTTATATCTGCCCCATGAGCGTATCCACATAGACGTTTGCAGATAGGAAGGCCTGAAGACCTGCACACACATGCTCAGGACACATTTATGCATGTGCGCACACACACACGGTACATATTCACACACATGCTCACACGCACACACATCTGGGTAGCAAGCCCACATGACAGGCTCGCGCCTGGATCCATGCACACACATCTTCCACTTGTGTCAGATTTTAGATGTCTCTGTTTGGCCTTTTCTATGTGCCATGTCTGGCTAGTGATGTCTTCCTGGCTCCTATCAATCACAAGGAGCCATCAGGTGTAAAGTAAGATGCAAACTGTTCCAGAGATGCTGCAGTGTGGAAAACACACACCTCCTAGAGGGGATGATATATGCCGTGTGCACGCACAGGAAGACGTCGATATGCAGACACACATCCATCCACACACCCCACACACACACAGGCCGATGGCAGCTGGCTGGCTTTGCTTCCTTACCCACGGGCTGCACTATGAGCTAACTTTTTTTTTTAATCTGTAAAATGGAGCTGTAGTACTCGTGGGGTTACTATGAGGGTGATGCAAGTAAATGAGCTAGTACAGGTAGAGCCATTTGCCTGGTACATGGTAGACACTAGATGGAGCTGCTGCCGGTGTCCGTTGGCATCCAGGACACACTGGTTCCAGGACCCCCAACTGACAAAATCTGCAGATGCTCAAGGTCCCTATGTAAATGGCATAGAACCTCTATTTGCATACAGACTACAGCAGGGTCTGCCTGCACACCAATTCATTTGCATGGATTCAATGCAATGCTGGGCATGTGTCAAATTCGAGGGTTTTTTCGGGGGGAGGACATGTTGTGGGACTTGTTTTCTGATATTTGCAATCTGTTGTTGACCCCGTGGATGTGAAACTTGCAGACACAGAGGACCCGCTGCACTGTTACAATTGCAGATACTTCCACCGACGTGCAGATGTGCGCACCGGGCTCACGGGTGCTGGTGTAAGGAGCACGTCTGCTCTGCGGCCTCCCTGAGCTGAGTGGGCCTTCGACACACATCGGGGTTGTTATGAGCTGCGAGTTTTCCTCTTTCAGGTCCAGCAGGCGAAGTTCTATGAAAACATCATGAAAATCCTCAGACCCAAGCCAGACTACTTTGCCGTCGGGTACTACGGCCAGGGCTTCCCCACCTTCCTGCGGGTGAGTGTGCGGTGGCTGGTCCCAGGCCAGGCCCAGTTTGTGCACCTCAGCTGTGCTTCTGCCAGGAGGACCGGGTGCGCTCAGATACTGTGCTCTCCTCCCTTCCAGCACTGCTCCATTCCCGCTCGCTCCCCATACACAGAGCGGCCTGCAGAGTAGTGAGGCCCCCGTCCCCGCAGCAAGGATCTCTGCCACCCAGCAGCCCCATAGAGCACCAGCTCGCAGACCTTTTGGACTCAGGAACCCTTTTCTCTCCTAAAAATGATCAAGGTCCCCAAAGAACTTCTGTACTTGCAGATACATACCACATTCAGAATTAAAGCTAAGAAAATTAAAAATATTGATCAACTCATTTAAAATAAAGCCAACATTTGTCAACATAAACTTCATCTTTATGAAAAAAATAACTATATTTTCTAATTTAAAAACTAGTACAAATAGTGAATTGTTTCCTGTTCTTGCAAACCTCCTAAATGTCTGATTGAGAGAAGACAGCGAGATGCTTACACCTGCTCTGCATTCAGTCGGCTGTGATCCCACACATCACGCAGCCTATGGAAAATGGCTGCGCACTCCCGAGAGCACGAGAGTGATGACGGCAAATGACAGCTTCCTGTTATTATGAAAAGAGCTTGGATCCTGTGTGGCCCAGAAAGGGTCTTGGGGACCTTTGGGGACCCCTGGAGCACAGTTTCTGAATCACTGCTTTTTGGATTATTCCTTCATTCATTATGTAGAGAGTTGAATTGGTTCAACTTCAGGCTTCCTTCCTGTCTGGGAGTCTAGGGTTCAAGTCTGAGCTCAGGGAGACTCAACAAGAACAGTGAACCTGGTGTCTGACTCCACTTGATTGACAGTCCAGTCAAGGAGACAAGTCGCTCAGTGTTACCAGTCGATGGGGAAGTCACAGTGGGCATGAGCTGCAGGCGGGAGGGGACATGCTGATGGTTTCCTTGACGGAAGAGAGGTGCCTTCCCAAACCTGATCGTGCATCAGAACCCCTGGGGAAGTTGATAGAAATGCACGTCCTGGGCCCTGCCACATAGGTTCTGTCTCAGCAGGTCTGGAGTGAGGCCTGAAAATCCCAACTTCTAAAGTCTCCCGGGCTCTTTGGGTGGTTTGCCAGGTTCAGAAGCAACTCTATGGAGGTGACAGATATGGGTCTAGACAGAAGAACTTAGAGCCATCGGAGGCTGCCCAGATCTGGTCTAGAACAGGGATTCTCAGCTCAGCTCTGTTGACATTTTAAACTAGGTCATTGATCTTGTACATGAAAGGATGTTTAGTAGCCTCCCGGGCCTCTGCCCACTAGATTCCAGTACTCCCCCCCGCCATCCCCAAGTGATGACCAACATTGTTTCCAGACCTTACCAGTTCCCTTGGGAGGCAAAAGCACCCTCCATTTGAAAATTTCTGGTCTAGAAGAGGCTAACATGGTCAAGGAAGGGTAAAGAGTGTGTCTCCATGGAAATAGGACCAGGAGCCAAATGATGGGAGACCCTAATGCTGGTCCCTCCCTGCCCACAGGCCCAGCCCACAGCGCCCATTGAAGGCCAGATGTAAAACTTGTGGTCATATAAATAGGAGAGTAGGAGTGACACAGTGAACATCGAGTGAGGAATTATTCTGAAAACTCTACATAGGACCATTTAAAGGAGACGCTTTCAGCGTCCATGATCTTCTCTCCCTCTAGACCCAACGTTTCTTAAGAAGTGCTGGGCCTGGCTAGAAGGTCAGTGAGCTTCTCTTTTCGTCTGTGGGGAAGGAGAGAAAGATCCATAGGAAGCCACCGTGGCCCTGGACTCATGTCATAGCCACCCAGCTCTGCGTGGACCACACCCTCTGAACCTGGGTCCTCAGACCTCTGGTGGTTTCATTTCTCTGCAGAACAAAGTGTTCATCTACCGAGGGAAGGAGTACGAGCGGAGGGAAGACTTCCAGATGCAGCTCATGAGCCAGTTCCCCAATGCGGAGAAGATGAACACAACCTCTGCCCCCGGGGACGATGTGAAGAACGCCCCAGGGCAGTGTATCCTTGGAAAGGCCCCATCCCAGGAGCCCAACATGGGTAGCCCTGCTGGGACTGGAGCCCACAGAGCCCCATCTTAGAGCTCAGAGCTGCACCAGCATCATTGATGGGTGACAATTTCAGTGTCCAGTGTGGTGGGATATAGTGAACCCACCTGGGGAAACTCTAGATCTTGAATTCAATAGTTAATTACTCACTCATTCATTCTTGTAAGGAATACTATTAAGCTCCCACTCTGCGCCAAGGGTTATGCAACCTGCTGGAGACTGCACTCATAACGTGGTTCTACTTCAGGGAGCATAGAGTTTAGTAACTACGAGAGACATTGAACAACAGCACCATTAAATGTGTCGATAAAAATGTGATCCCTGCCAAGAGGAGGCTATGCAATGGGGAGGGTGGGGAAGGCCTCCTTGGGGAAGGTGGTGTGTAAGGTGAGTCACCAGCCAAAGGTTAGTGGGAGCTGGGAAGAAAGTCCTAGACAGATGGATGGCCCATCGCGTGTAAAGGCCTGAGTGGGAAGAAGCAGAGGAGGTTCTAAGAACTGAAATGGGGCTACAACACTCTTCTAGGAAAATCAAAACTCCCAAGTAAGGCCTCCAGGCTGTCCTTCCTCTGACTCCTGCCTGCCTTTCCATCACCATGGCCCTGACTCTTTCTTCCCTCCTTTCTGTTCCTTAAGCACGCGAAGCTTGTTCCCACCTCTGTGCCTGTGCATGCTCTGTTCCCTCTGCTTGGCATGCCCTTTCCTCATCAGATCCTAACTTGGCAGCACCACCTGGAAGAGGCAGACGCTGGTCACCTAAAGTGGCCTTCTCTGAACTCTTTATGGTTCTTATCTCAGTCTCTGTGTGTTTTCCTTAGAGAGCTGATTTCAGTCTGTTGTTATGTTTGTGCTTTTTAAAGGGACAGGGAAGTTAGACGCCAAGCTCTGTGCGGGCAAGGACTTGAACATCACAGTAACTCCTACATCATCCCATGCCCCGTACGATGCTGACTCTGGGGAAATACATGTTGATTAATAAGACAAAGAAAACAAGAGGAAAGGACAAAGGAAATGGACACAGAAAGAGAGGGGAGAGGGAGCCAGCTCACTGGCGCACACAGAGGACAGAAGTGGCATGAGATGACGCCATGAGGTGGGGCAGAGTGCGCTGTTCGCAGGGCCTGGAGCCAACCTTGCTCCAGGAGGCAGATTCCCAAGGAAAAGGCAGACAGCTGAGCGGAGGTGCCTCAAACCAGCCTGGCTCCCCGCTTTGCACCCCTGAACACAAATTAAGTTACAGCCTTTAAAGGAGGGCTGACAGGTTCCATGGCCGGTCTGCTAAGTCTGCCAAACTGTAATCCAAATGTATTTCCCTCAGGTGATGCACATTCACCTGTAACCTTTTCATTGTGCTCGCTTGCCCTTTGTGCCTGCTCTACCGCGGTCGTTTGCAGCAGGAAATGCAATGGTGGTGGGGCTGGCTGGTTACAGATGCGAGTTTGGGTACAGGTAACCCCCGGGATGGACACGTGGAGTTGAGCAGCCCATGGCCGTTAACTCGGGCAGGTGGAGGAGACAATATGGAGGCCTGATCCAGTGTCCGGATCCAGGTCTGTCATTTGTTATGTGTCCTCTTCTTGCTATGCAGGGACTGAGTGCTGTAGTGCCACCCTTCCTTTAATCCCCGTAACATCCTGTAAGATTAGTATTAATTTTCTTATTTCATAGAAAAGGGAGGTAAGGTTGCAAAGCTAGTTGATGATGGAGTTGAGATTTGAACTCCAAGTTCTATGGGTCTCAAAGTCTGTATTCTTTCTGCCATGCCAGCATTTCGTTTAAGGCTGATGAACAGAATATTCTTTCTTAACTAATTGTTCGTGTGCTAGGCATCTGCATGCATTGTTCCCTTCTAGTCTCTTAATAATCCCCTGAGATGGGAAGTGTTACTCTCTGGACTTTACAAATAAGAAAACGGAGGCTCAGAAACTGTAAGCATCTGTGCAAGACACCCGGAAGTGATGGAACTAAGATTTGAACTCAGGTCTGCTTTTTACCAAAACTTGAGCTCTGTTGAAATGCTGCTGGACAGTTTGGAAAGGTGACAGACATAAGGTGACAACAGGTCTCCTGTCTTTCCACTTGGGTATCAAGTGGGGGAAGACATTTAAAAGCAAAGGTTGCTTAGTTTGGTGTCTCCTTTCCCTACCATCCTCTCTGCCCAGACCTCTGGGCTTCACTTCTATGCACAGCCTCAGCACCTGGTGAGACTCTAGCCACACATCCTCCTGTGCCACTGGGTCCATTGAATCAGGTTTGGATGACCCTCTTGGACTAAGGCCAACTGCTGAGGTCAGTAGACATGACCTAGAAACTTCTTTAAAACAGGAGCTGGCAAACTTCTTTACAAAGGACTAGATAGGAAATATTTCCATCTTTCTGGGCCATGTGGTCTCTGTCACAACCACTCAACTCTGCTGCAAGAGTGTGTGTGTGTGGGGGGGGCATCCATAGATAACACATGGATGGATTATCGAGATTCTAAGCATTTTCCCACTAAACATCTTGGCTGCAAGCATTTTCTTTCTTTTTTAAATATATTTTATTAATTTTTTACAGAGAGGAAGGGAGAGGGATAGAGAGTTAGAAACATCGATGAGAGAGAAACATTGATCAGCTGCCTCTGCACACCCCCCACCAGGGATGTGCCCGCAGCCAAGGTATATGCCCTTGACCGGAATCGAACCTGGGACCCTTCAGTCTGCAGGCCAATGCTCTATCCACTGAGCCAAAGCAGTCAGGGCAAGGCTGCACGCATTTTTGCTACAGAATTAATTCACCGTAAGGCAATTTTGCCATAAAAGGACATAATAAAACAGGAAAAAGTGAATAACAAAATTAAAAATACTTTGTTGCTATACATTTTTTTAAATGTCAATTTGTATTTGCATATTGTCACATGCCCATTGCCAGAGGTTCCAATGCTCCATGGAAAATGCTGAGGTGTGCAATGCATGCAATATCACTTGAGGCTTTGCAAACTGATGTGTGATCATTTTCCAGTAGAGTATGCAACCCGGCCCGTATTTCCTATCAAGTAAATATATGTACTTGTTATCCTCCACTCTTCAGACCACCCCATCGACATGTCACTGTGCAGGCCGGGATGAGGGCTAAGATTTATATAATATGAAGATGGGATTATGGCGAGACCTGTCAATGGAGAAATGAAATAAAAGCAAACTGTCATGACAGCCAGCGTAAATACATTAAGTACTGAATGTATTTAAATTGATTTGTCAATGGAGAAATGTAACCAAACTATCAACCAGCTATTTTATCTTTTACGGCAAAAAAATGCTTGAAGCCAAAACGTTGACAGCTGAGATGCGTGAAAATACTCAACAAGCCCAGCGTCAGTATGGAGTGAGTTTATGGAGGGGTGAGGAGGGGGCAGTTGAATTGAACTTGGAATGATGTTTTGGCCATTTCCTACATGTGAAAGAATCATAGGCTCCACCATCAGAAAGCTCACAGCCTGGTGGGGGATTGGGCAGGGGGAGGAGGGGGAGACAGAGTGCTGAAAGATAAGAGGCAGGTTCAGACAAGGCGCTTGAGGGGGCCCCCAAGCTGTGGAGAAGGCGACCTGGCTAAGGACAAGCCAAAGGCTTGTGGAGGTGCTGGAGGTGTGGGGAAGCCTTCCAAGCAGAAGGAGCAGTGGTGGGATCTGCTGGACGCCCAGAGGTAATGGTGGGAAATGGGTTGGGAGCCTGGTGGAGTATTTGAATGCTCCATATTTAACATTGGCGTATGAGAATGCCAACACGAGGAGTTTGTGATCCCTTGGTTGGCAGGCCCAGGAGGAGAGATTTCAGAGTCATGGCAGTTGTCTGGGAGAGCAGAGCAATGAGAGAACTTGGATCGCCAAAGAGGAGAGATGGGTGGAGACGCCATTGAGCAGGGAGCAGGGGTGGACCCAGGGCCGGCTGACTTTGTTCATCCAGTTTGCAGTATCATTCGCTTAAAGCAGTGGTTCTCAACCTTCTGGCCCTTTAAGTATGGTTCCTCATGTTGTGATCCAACCATAAAATTATTTTCATTGCTACTTCATAACTGCAATGCTGCTACTGTTATGAATCGCAATGTAAATATCTGATATACAGGATGGTCTTAGGCGACCCCTGTGAAAGGGTCATTCGACTGCCAAAAGGGTCACGACCCACAGGTTGAGAATTGCTGGCTTAAAGTGAATATAGGTCTAGAATGAGGGTGACAGAGATCTGGCCTCTCCTTAGAGCTGTGCCCATGGCAGGCATCACTAGTCGATTGTGGAACTCTTTCCCACTGAGCCTGCTCATGGCCTTCCAATCCTGTTGCAGGCAGCTACTCTCAGACTCTTGGAGCTGGAGCGTAAACCAGCATGTGTCTGCATGCTCTGAAGCTGTGCTTCTCAACTGTGTGCGTGCACATCAGGATCTTATTAAAAACCGGAGTCAGATTGAGCAGGTCTGAGGCAGGGCCTGAGAGTCACCGTTTCTAACATGCTCTCAGGTGACACTGACGTTGCTGGGCCACCACGGGCCACGCTGGGTAGCCATCTAGAGTCAAGGAGCCCGAGTTTAGGATTAAAGACATAAATTCAAACCCCTGCTCTGTTCCCACAAGTGTGTGAGTGTCTGCAAGCTGTCTAGCCTCTTTGACCTTGATGTCCTCATCTAGGAAATGGGACAATTACATTAATACCACTGCTCTGTGCTATTGGAGGGAGGAAAGGAGGCCATGGGGAGATGTACTCTGCAATTGATTAAGAGCCATAAATGCATTAGATGGTGCTATTGCCAATGATAAAACAGCAATGAAAAAGGTGATGAAGCGCCACTAACTTACCATGAGCAGGGGCGGAGCCCTGGGACAGGCCTGCAAGTGACAGCAGCTCTGCCTGCTAACCGGTTAATAGGACCTAGCTGGCAGCCAGCCACCCGAGGTTAGTCCTTCAGTGAGAACTGGGCCCCAGAAGGGCTGGTCCGGAAGGTCTCAGAGGGACTCGCACTGCTTGGAACTGTCCCTCTGGCCAGGGATGTATTGTGAACCTTAACTCAGGGACCCCAGACATCCAGTGTTTCACCGTCCAGCCCGTCTTGGATGAGCACCCCAGGTTCAAGAACAAACCGGTGCCGGACCAGATTATAAAGTAAGACCCACAGCCCCCTGGAAGGCGGGAATGGGAAAGAAATCCCAAGCTGAGCTGGGGGCAGGGATTTCTCCCCAGGGCCCTTCTGGGTCTTTCCTGGTCTTAGCCAGCCTGTTCCCCTTCCTCTTGGGAGGACAAACCCCCTCAAATAGCCATCTGGGCCCTGCCGCTGAGAAGGCTGAAGTCAGAGATGAATGACAGGAATGAGGATGTGGCTCGCCTCAAGGCAGAGTCCCAGTAAGCAGTGATGAGATTCACTGAACTGGATATGGAACCTGTCACTCAGGTGGATCCCACAGTGTGTGCGTGCGCGTGCGTGTATTGTGAGTGTATGTATATGTGTGCATGTATTGTGAGCGTGTATGAGTGTGTGTGAGTGTGTGTATTATGTGTGTGCATGTGTGAGTGTGTATGAATGTGTGTATGAGTGTGTGTATGTGTGTGCGCATGAGTAAGTGTGTGTGCATGAGTGTGAGTGTGTGTGCATGGGAGTGTGTGTGTGTTCATGAGTGTGTATGTGAGTGTCTATTGTGTGTGCTCGTGTGTGCATCCATGTGTGTATGTGTGTGAGTGTGTGCATGAGTGAGTGTAAGTGTGTGTGTGTGCATGTGAATAAAGGGTCCAGGGAGGGCGTGCTCAAGCTGGGCACTTCCTCCCAAGGGGCCATCTGTCAGCATGTGCTGTGGTTGTATGTGGACTATGGGCATGTGCAGATTATGGAAAGGGACATCCCAAGGCGTCCCGTGAAGGCAGGGGTCAGTCTATTCAACACTAGGTGGCAAGGTCAGTGATGAGCCATGAGGCACGGGCCATGCTGACCCTGTGGGCCACAGTACACCCCTTCCAGCTGTCCAGCCCACCCCCTTGGCCCCAGGACCCCATATAGCACCCCCCAGTGCTTTAGTGAAAGGCCTCCCTCTAGATCAGTGGGAAGCAGGTGCTTGTAGGATAAGGTGACCAGACGTCCCACCAAAAGTGGGACAGTCCCGATTTTTAACAATTTGTCCCGCGTCCTGCAGCATTTTAAAAAAGTCTTTAATTTTTGGAAAAGAGACATATGATTTTTGGAAAGAGACGTATGTACTATTTGTAATATTTTAAGTAATAATAATAGTAAAAAAAAGAACCCTCCCTGGTCAATGGTGTCCTGCTTTACCAATGTTAAAATCCGGTCACCTTATTATAGGAAGAAGGGCCCATGCCCTTCACAGGGCTGAGCAGGACCTCAGCCTCTTGCCCCCCACGGTCAGGCAGCCATGGGCAGGGGCCACAGCCTACAGCTAGCACTGTGCCGTGCTGACCCTGATGGCAGAACCTCATAGAGAGTCGGGAAAAGTGATTTCGGGGATGAAATCCTTGCAGGATGTCCCTGGGACAGTGGCTAGGTGTGTCCAGTCCTCCCCAGCAGTCACAGGAAATGACGACCCAGGCGACTCTGTGTGTTCATGCAGGAATTCCAATGCCTGGGGCACCCCGAGGGCTGCCCTGTCCTCATGAAGCGCAGCACCAGCCTACCTTCCTAATCACCTTGCAAGGAAAGCCTGGTTTTGAATGTTGCAGCCAGGACTCTGCCAGGCCCGAGCTTGCTGTCAGGGACCGTCCTGGGCAGGCAGCCTGCGTCAGCAGCCGGTGTGCTGCTGGGAGCCTCAGCCTCTTTTTGTCTTGCAGCTTTTATAAATCCAACTATGTGCAAAGGTTCCACTACTCCCGGCCGGTGCGCAGGGGGACAGTCGACCCCGAGAACGAGTTTGCTGTGAGTGTCTCCCCTCCCCGCAACAGCCCTGACCATTCCCTGGGCCCCTTTCGGAACCCTAGTTAAACCCTTTAGGAACCCAGTTAACCCCTTTAGGAATCCTAGTTAAACCCTTTAGGAACACTAGTTAAACCCTTTAGGAACCCTGGTTAGACCCTTTAGGAACCCTAGTTAAACCCTTAGGAACCCTAGTTAAACCCTTTAGGAACCCTGGTTAGACCCTTTAGGAACCCTAGTTAAACGCTTAGGAACCCTAGTTAAACCCTTTAGGAACCCTGGTTAGACCCTTTAGGAACCCTAGTTAAACCCTTAGAAACTCTGGTTAAACCCTTTAGGAACCCTAGTTAAACCCTTTAGGAACTCTGGTTAAACCCTTTAGGAACTCTGGTTAGACCCTTTAGGAACCCTAGTTAAAAATGACTGGGCCTGAATCCAGGGAAAACTTAAACTTTGAGCAGGTAAAGGACCTAAGGGGGAGGTGAGAGTGTGTTGCTGGGTCTTGCAATATTTATTCTGATCCCAGGTGGGTGGGGAGCCTGGAGGTCTGGAGGGATCCAGGAGAGCGGGTATGGTGCCCCGGTTTCCTAAGTGATGCTTTCCTTCCCTCGCCACCCGCTGCCCCGGCACAGTCCATGTGGATCGAGAGAACCTCCTTCGTGACCGCGTACAAGCTTCCGGGGATCCTGCGCTGGTTTGAGGTGGTCCACATGTCCCAGGTGAGTCTCTGGGCCTCCGGGGTGCACCTCCCCCAGTTCCAGGAGCTTTGGTTTGAAGCCACCATGGGAGTCCTGACATTCCAGTGCAGAAAGGGGCCTGAGGCAGCATTCAAATTAGCTGCTTTCAGATCTTTCTTAAAGCATCAGATGGCTTTTTTTCCTCACAAATGAAAACTGCTGCAATGCAAGCTGGTGAATGGGGAGCTCCTGTGGTGGATGCAGGGGGAGGTAGAGGCCTGGAACTCTCTCCACTCAACCACTCCTCATACCCTCCTTGCCTCAGTAGCCCCTGAGGGCACATGTGCAGAATCTCACTATGAACCCATTTTACAGCTGGATAAAATGAGGCTCACAGAGAAGAAATCCCACCCTCTGGCTAGAATGCAAATCTTTGAACTCCCTTAAGCAAATTGCATGTGTTTTACTTCTCAACGCCCTTCGGTGTCTTCATATCCTCAGCTAAGAATCTTTCCGCTCCCACAGGGGGTCAGGGGGTCAGAGTGGTGGTGAGGAAACCTGAAATGTAGGCACATATTCAGGATGTCTTATTCATTCAACAAATGTTTGATGTGTACCTAACACAAGCCAGGCACTGTTCTAAGACCTGAAGACTTTGCCACAAAGCTTACATTTTAGTGCGGGAGACAGACTACAACATCAAAGTCAATATATTTTGTGTCAAGTTGTGATAGCCATTACGGAGAAACATGGAAGAGAGAGATGATGGAGGGATTGCTATTTAAATCGGGTGACCAGAGAAAGCCTGGAGGGAGTCAGATACGAAGAGGAGGACTTTCCAACAGAGGGAACGACAGTGCAAAGGCCCTGGGGCCAGTGCATGCTTGTGTCTGGGTCAGCACCAGTGAGGGCTGAGGAGGAGGAGGTGGATACCAGATCATGTAGGACTTACAAGCCACCGCCAGGACTTTGGCTTTCCTACTGAATGACCTGGAACCATGAGCAGAGGAGGAACATGATCTGATTGGTGTTTTCCAGCTACTTGTATTATCAGCATTAGGACCACCCAACCCCAGCCCTTGATGCCCCCCCCACTGCAGTGAACCCAGCAGCCTAGTGGCCTGCTTTTCACAGGCATAGCCTGGACCTTGGGGAAAATGGAATGATGATGATATCAGCAAACATTCATTGAGGATGTGCTAAACTGTTGACACGCACAATCTCATTTAAGCCCTCCACAACACTGAGAGAGAAATGCTACCATTCCTCCCATTTTACAGATGAAGAAACTGAGGTGATGAGTGAGTTAGTGGGTTGTTCAAGGTTAGCAAGTAAGGCAGGGTTTGACTTCAACCTCAGGTTCCTGGGCTGGATTTACTCTCCCCTCCTTCCTCAGCGTGTCCCATACCGCCCCAGCAATAAGGAGAGCCCTGGGCAGGTAGAAACCATCCATGCTCTTCCTCAGGGGACAGACTGACACTGGCGAAGCTTGCTGAGTGTCCCAGGCCCTGTGTCAGGCTTTATCGCCTTATCCCACGAATACAAAACCCTGCGAAGTACATACTATTATTAACCCCGTATGTGGAGTGAAGAATGTGAAACTTTCTACCAATCTCTAGCTGCCACCCCATGGCCCTGCTGTGCCTTTTCCTCCAGGGGTGCTCAGCAGGGTGCCCCCTATCCTTCAGTGGCCCCATGAGACTGTGGGCAACAGAGGAAACCCAGCTGCACCCTCATTCCCCTCCCCCCGATTTTCTCCTCAAAGCACCTGCCGCCTCCTAACAAAACCATCTAATGTGGCTGCATGTTGATTTCAATATCTCGACTATTCCATGTAATATGCCCTATTAGGATCTAAGTGCTACGCTGACATAAGCTCTCCGGGAAGCCAGATTTTGGCCTATTTTGTTCCCTGCCGTATCGCTGAGTGCAAAGACTGGTCCCAGGCCCGTAATTGCTGCTCGAGAATCTTTGTTAAGAAAACCTACACCCATCGGTCATGATGCAGACGCCATCACGTCTGAACCGGTTTCCTTGTCTGATGGACTCAGGAGTCAGGAAAGAATTGGTCCACATTTTTGTTTCATTCCTTTTATCCTGATGACGTCTGATGGGAAGGTTTGGGAAAACTTCCAAAACGTTGACCGGAGTGGGTTTATCTGTAGCAGCCTCCCGGCTGAGTGACCCCGAATGTCAGCATGTCTCAGACGCCAGCTTCCTGCCTGCTGTGCACGCGTGTCCCTGCATCGATGTTTGCAGTCCCCGAATTGATGTCTTGTCGGCTGTTTCTTCCGTGAATCGTCATGACGACAGGGCTGTCTGTACAGAGAGGTGTTTTCTGATGGGATTCGAGTGTGGGTTCTGCTTATGGAAGGTTCTTTCTTACTCTCGGCCCCACAAACATGCCCCCTTTACAGCAAGCCTTGATCTGGGGTCAGGAACACAAATGCAACACGTGGTTAACGAGCTGCATGGTTTTTGGACAAACACGGTGTGTCTCGGGGCCTTCGTTTCCATCGTCTGTAAAATAGAGACTGAAAAACTATGGAATGTCAGAGCGGAAAGCCACCCGAGGGGGTCGTTCAGTCATGAGCTACAAGTTCAAAAACCTCCCGGGCCCCTAGAAACATGCAAGTAGGTGAGAGTCCCATTCCAACAACAGGGGCTGGTGGCTGCGGCCCCTTCAACTCTCCAGTTGAAGACGGTTTTACGATTAGACCTCCCGTGCCATCTGCAAGAACCTCGCCAGGCCCAGCCTGGCCTGCAGGTCCTGGTTCTTATCCATCCCACTATTTTACACGGGAGGAAACTGAGGCCCAAAAGTGGGACTGGAGCTGCCGAATGACCAGTGGCAGAATAGGATGCAGTGGCATTGCCCGTCTCGGGCAGCGCCTGGGGTCCTAAGAGGATCTGATTTAAGAAGGGGATGTGGGCGACACGCCTCTGAGGAAGACCGAACAGCCCCGATGACAGGGAGTCCGTGTCCCTCTGTCCTTTGGCCGATGCGCCCGCCTCCCAGGTCAAAAATTGTTTCCAAAGAGCGTCCCTCTGGCAGTTGAGTTTCCCTCCAGCAGGGTGGGCAAGGTCGCATGCAGTGGCACTGCTCCGAGCACTGCACACTCACTGGGTCCACAGATGTCGGGGGTGAGAAGCCCGAGGAGCTGTCACCCTCACTCCCGGCTCCCCGGGCTGTAATGAGGTTGAAGATGGTGGGGGAAGGGGCGGAATTCAGAAGTTGCTTGAGAAATGGGGAGGAAAGCCAGTCAACAGGACTTCCCATGATTAATAGCTCTCCCTCAGGTCCACGTCTCTGAGACGCGCCAGGCTATTGTGAGATTGGGGTGCAGTGCTGGGCCCTGCCCCATATGGCTGTGACAGATTTTCCCTGGAGCACAGTCTGAACAGGGCTTCCACAGCCCCTGCAGGGGTGCAGCCTCGCTGAGCGGTCATGCATTGGTAGCCTCCTGGCTCCAGTTTGTGTGTGTGTGTGTGTGTGTGTGTGTGTGTGTGTGTGACAGAAAGAGGCAATGACAGCAACAGAGCCTGGACCCAGGACGTCCTTTCTGCAGACATCACCATCTTTAAAAATGACTGCAAGCAAAGACAGGTGTGGGAGGCTGGGATTTCACCGAGGTTTAAGGGAATGGTTTAAAAAGATGTCCCAGGTGGCTCTAGAGGTTGGATCTGCCCTTCCCACATGCCCCATGGTCATAATATCTAACAGCGACATTTTTAAAAGAATTCTGCTGAGTCAGGGGTCATAGTATCTCCCCTAGTCTTTGCTACAGGCTCAGGGAGGCACCCCACCTGCCAGGGAATCTCCCCTGGTGAGGACCACGGTTGCTCTCTGTCCTCACACCTACGAGAAGGCGGAGCTGCAGCTACCAGCTATTCTCCGAGCAGATTTCATCAGCCTCGTTTTTACCAATGAGTCCTCTAAGGCTCAGAAAGGCTAGGAAACTTCCTCAGGGTCACACAGCTGGCAAACAGCCAGCAGCGCTGAGGACTGCACTCAGTGCAGCCGAGGGTGAGCGCACGAGGGCCGGTGGGAGATCCCACCTGCCCCCTGTTGCTGTGAGTTGTTCTATTGGAACAACCAGCACATTAATTTTCTTGTTGCCCGGAGCTGCCTTTTCCTACAATGACAGAGTCGACTGGTTGCAACACAGAATGTCTGGCTTGCAGATGTCTGGATCTTTTATGGAAAAGGTTTACAGCCCCTCACTCAGTTTTTCACTCCAGATTCCGTGCTCATGAGAACCCTGACTGTGCAATTAGCAGGTGATGAGTGTCTTGTCTATATCACTTTCTAAGGGGTGTTGGAGAGGCGATGAGTATTATCTTCCCAGCTAAACTGAATCCACCTGGGAACAGTGACCCCCTCATACAACAACTGGTTTTAGGACTGATGCTGGGCCAAGCTGGGGCATCAGGCCTCCAGCTGACAGCTCACACATAGTAGGTACACAAGCAATGCCAGATGGGTTGAATACAGAGTGGTACTCCCAGGTAATAAGAAGGAAGGGCCTCCCAGGGGCACATCCAGCCTCTGAAACCCCAGCAAAGGCCTGGAATCTGCCTCAGCTCCCCAGGGAAATCGCTTCTCACAACATAGGACACTGTCTCTCCCCAGACAGCAGACAGCCCAGAGCCACTAATTACAGGGCCGCTATGGCCCCTCGGGGAGCGTCGCCTCGTTTTGAGTTCCAGCCCCCAGTGAAATCAATACCTACCAGGCGAGTGTGTCTATTGGGCGAGTGTGTCTATTTTTCTTTGCCTTGTTTTGTTTTGTTTTGTTTTTTTAATTTATTTCATTTTATTATTTATTTCAGAGCAGAAGGGAGAGGGAGAGGGAGGTAGAATCATCACTGATGAGGGACAATCATTAATCTGCCTCCTACACGCCCCACACTAGGGATCAAGCCCACAACCCTGGCATGTGCCCTGACCAGGAATCGAACTCTGGCCTCCTGGTCCATAGGTCAATATCTGTTTGGTTTTTGTTGTTGTGGTTGTTGTTTTTAAATATATTTTATTGATTTTTTACAGAGAGGAAGGGAGTGGGATAGAGAGTTGGAAACATGGATGAGAGAGAAACATCGATCAGCTGCCTCCTGCACACCTCCCACTGGGGATGTGCCCGCAACCAAGGTACATGCCCTTGACCGGAATTGAACCTGGGACCCTTCAGTCCGCAGGCCAACGCTCTATCCACTGAGCCAAACCAGTCAGGGCCAATATCTGTTTTTAAAGGCCCTGCTGAGGCCTCCTCTTTCTGCTGATCTCCCTTGCGACAGACCACCATCAGCCCCCTGGAGAACGCCATCGAAACCATGTCCACAGCCAATGAGAAGATCCTGGTGATGATCAACCAGTACCAGAGCGACGAGAGCCTCCCCATTAACCCGCTGTCCATGCTCCTCAACGGCATTGTGGACCCCGCCGTCATGGGCGGGTTCGCCAAGTATGAGAAGGTGAGGGCTCGGCTGTCCCGGCCCCCGTGGGGGTCAGAGCAGTGGCTGGGAGCCTGGGGCAGACGCAGTTGCATGTCGCTCATCATATTCTAGCTGTTTGCCCCTAAAGGGACCCCTCAGCCTGGGGGGAACCCATTCACCTCGCAGAGGCTCCACAGTCTCCCTCTCCTCTCCTTCCCATCCTCCGTGCCGCCCTGTGCTGTGGTCGGAAGGGGCAGGGCTCACAGGGCCCCTTAGCTCACTGGTCTCATCCAGGCGCCTCAGCCAAGGAAGGGCTCTGGGAGGACCAGGCGATCGTAAGCCAGGCCACTGAAGTGGAGGAGCCATGAATCCAAGTCCGTGACTAGAAATATCTCCTAAAAGAGAAAGAAATGAAACCCAGAATCTGTGAGAGTACAGACAGGATGGAAGGTCAATTCCAAAAGGAGAATTACA
This sequence comes from Murina feae, assembly GCA_004026665.1. Lineage (NCBI taxonomy): Eukaryota > Metazoa > Chordata > Mammalia > Chiroptera > Vespertilionidae > Murina > Murina feae. The sequence continues at coordinate 18,067 of PVJC01020766.1, forward strand.
ACTTAGAGAGCCAGGCCCAAGGTCCCTCCAGAAATCCCTCACACATGGGAGCCACCAGTTTTTGATTTTTGATTTTTTTTTTTAACTTCCTGGTGTCCAGAGCAAAAAGGCAAAAGCCATCAGATATATGAGTCACAGTATCCGCTGGGGAAAAATAGCAGCTTCTCAGGAATGAGACATAGCTTTTCCTGGCAATGAAGTGGAATGGAAAGTCCTCACTTGATTTTCACACCTTACATTGTAGGAGACACTGGGGGGGTGGGGGGAAAGGCCTCCTCCTTCTAGTGGCTCCCGCAGTGAACTCCCTGGTACCTTCTCCATGCCATTCACTGATGTAAGACTAAGAATGCAACACAGGCATTTCATTCAGAGTTGTTCCAGTTGCTAACCCAACAGTCATTCCAGCCACCCTCAGTCCCCATAGAGTCCCCACTGGCATGCCTTCGCCCAGCCTGGAGGGCTGGCTGCTGTGTGTGCATATGTGTGTGCATATGTGTATGCACACATGGAGGACATGAGCCTGGAGAGAGCTGGGGGCTCCAGGTTCACACACCAGGAGGGAGGTGGTGAGCTGAGCTGTTCTCGAACATAAACGTGAGTCAGATCCTTGTGGAGCTTTGTAACTAACCTGGGTGCCCCCCCCCCACCAGGTTCTGATGCAGTAGATCTGGGTGGGGCCCCATCATTTGCATCTCTGACAAGTTGCCGGGTGATGGGTGATTTGCTGCTGCTACTGCTGCTGACCCAGGAACCCCACTTTGAGAACTACTCTTCTGGGGTCTGTGGCCCATTCCTAGTGGGTGCTGACCTGAGCCCCCAAGAAGGGAAAACAGTGTCGATCACTATAGGTCTCTGCCCCACCAATACTGTGGCCTCGCTGCTGGCCCTCTCCAGTGGAATCCTCTCTCGGCGCTGGGGAGATGGGTCAGGGGGCCCACACCAAATGAATAGAACCCCCCACACTCTCATCTGTCCTCCCCAGGCCTTCTTCACGGAGGACTACGCCAGGGACCACCCCGAGGACCAGGACAAGCTGAGCCGCCTCAAGGACCTGATTGCGTGGCAGGTAAAGCAGAGCTTACGGGGAGCTGCCCTGCCTCAGCCCTCCCAGCCCCTCCTGTACAGGGCCCCTCAGCCAGCCACTGCCCAGCCTGGCTGCACATGTCCTCCTGTCCTCTGGCTATTGGCCCTTCTTCTGATGCTAAATTTCACCCGAGCAGGCCCACTCGGAGCCTGGGTTTGGGCCACCGCACCCCTGGGGTGCCGCACGGGGACCGGGCGAGGATGTCGTGCTGCCTGTCACTATGACTGCTTTAGGGGCTGTTGAATTTAGGGGCATCTTCTCCCAGCGAGACTGAAATAAAAGCCAGGCCCCCCACACCCACCGACACCTTCCCCCACAGCCGGCACATGGCAATCAGATAAAAGAGGCTCCAGCCCACACCTGCTTCTGAGGCTGGCCCAGTCCGTTGCAGGTAATGCTCAGATGGACATCAGGTTTGGGAACAACTGAGGCCTTTGCTTGGTTTTCGGTCAAAGGGCCTTCACTCTGCACAAGCTGCTTATCCTCCAGAGCCCAGCCAGAGGACTTGGAAGTCACTTCCTTCCCAATGCCCTGCCCTCCCTGCGGTCCCCTCGCCTCCCCTACATCCCTTCCCTCCCCTACATCCCTTCCGCCTGGCACCTCTACCTGTCTCCACACTCTGCCTCTTACTCCTCTCCACCCCCCATCTTACTCCTCTCTCTGTACCCCCATCTTACTCCTCTCCACCCCCATCTTACTCCTCTCTCTGCTTCTCCCTCCTGTTCCCCTCCCCTCTCTGTCTCTCCTGGGTTTTCTCTCCCTTCTCTCTTCCCCTTCTCTCTCCCTGCCTAGAGAAGGAACAATCCACCAGACACTCCCCCAACACATACTTTGAAGGCTCCTCCAGGCCTGATGCAGCCCCTCCACAAACACCTCTGTTGCAGGGGCCACCCACCCACCACCAGGCACACTGCTCAGGGGGCTGTGCTCCAGGGCAGGAGCAGGAGAACAGGGAGCCCAGGGGCAGGGGCAGGGGCAGCAGCTGCCAGTCCTCCCTCCCTCCTTACCCATCGCCAGGCAAACAAAAGGAGCTATTGTCGCGGGAAGGGGAGTGTTTGCTACTCTAGGGAAATCAGGGAGTGCGAAGCACTGGGTGCAGCCTCTTTTCTTAAAATAAGGATTCCTAATTCAGGTCCTTCTCTGCCTCTGCCATATGCAAAGTGAGGCTTGGAAAGGGGCGAACCCAGGCGCTGCACAGACCTGCTCCCCGGAATGCATGTGTGTGTCTGGAATTTTCTCTCCATCCTTACCTGTGCCACCTGTGAAACCCAACGCCCCCAAGGCACCAGCCTTCCGAGGTTTCATGCCTTTTTCACTCACATAACCATATTCCTCCTCTCTCCTCCCCCGCCCCCACCCGCACACAACATGGGAAGCAGCAAGGCCAGGCTTTGATTTGGTTTCCTTCCTCTGATAGTTCTGGGGTGCCCCAGAGTGGGCTAACATGTCACACTAATGTGGTTGTTGGGGTCATCCCCAATCCATATCGCTGCCCAGGGTCTCTCCACGGGGCACCATTTATCACCTGGTAATGGATTCTCAGTGCTGTGTCCACCACCCAAAGCCTGGAGCTCAGACTCACAGCACAGAAGGAAATTTTAGCTAATGGAGAGGAGACTCTGAAAGCATATAGTAGATGGCTTCTAAAAGCCCTTAGTTGGGGAGGGGGAAGCTGTTAGCTAGGCCTCTTCAGACAGCGCCCCCTAGTGGCCACTCTCTCCCTAGCTGGTCCCCACTCACTGGGCCACTGCCACTGTTCCAGAGGCCCACTCAGCCAGGAAAAGGGCATCGTCCTGGGCCGGGTCCCTCCCACCCACAGTCCAGGCACCCTCTCCATGGCGCCTACCCTCAGGGGGAAGGCAGCCCTTTTGTATTATCACACAGCAAAGGAGCTCCTCCTCACCCGCTCATTGCCGTCACTCTTAGTTTTTATCATTGAGTCCCTCCTGTGTGCCGGGCCACAGAAACACAGCGCTGGACCAGTCGCGCCTCTGCCCCCTAATTAGAGACCGTCAGCTCTCACTGCTCCTGCCTCAGCCTTTCCACCCCACCTCTGTGCTCGGCCTCTCGGCCCCTTCGCTTTTCTGGGGTTCCAGGTGCCTCCAATCCCTGAGCCCCTCCTGGCTTCCCAAGGGGAGATGGCTCCTTCCGGCTACAGCTCCCTCCCTGCTCCAGGTCAGCGACTGTCCTCCATCCTCCCCCTGACATGTTGGGGGCAGGTTGGCAGGTCTCCTACCTTCACTGAGGTTTCCTTTCCCCTTTGCCTCGTTGTTTTGGGGAGACGTCCGAGAGAGTGGTCCATGTGGCCTGGCTGCTGTCTTTACCTCTACCCCGTGGACAGGACCCAGTGCCCCCCCTTGTTGATTACTCAGAACTTAACTCCCTCGCATCCCACATCCGCCATCTCTACCCTCATCTCCTCCATCACAGCTTTAAGTCCCCGTCTATCGGCATCGCCCAGAACTTCCTGGATGAGGCATTGAGTCAAAGCAACGGTTTCCTCTCCTCTGGTCCCACACTCCCCCACCCAGACGCCACAGGGCAGAGAGTTTCCAAATATCCCGCGGGGGGTGGGGGGGGGAGTGCTCCAGCCCTCCTGTTGGGCAAGGCCGCTGCGCTCTCCCTCCCCAAGGCTGCAGCTTTCTGTTTCTCAGGGCCTGTGACCCTGTGAGAAGGTCTCGGGGGACCGGAACACCCCCGACATATTCTCAGCAGGGCGAGGCCTCCAGCCCCTCTGTGCCTGGACCCACACTGAGGCCCAGCACCCAGCTCACTGGCCACCACCCTCCTTTCCAGATCCCCTTCCTGGGAGCTGGGATTAAGATCCACGAGAAGCGGGTGTCTGACAACCTGCGGCCTTTCCACGACCGGATGGAGGAGTGTTTCAAGAACCTGAAAGTGAAGGTGGAGAAGGAATACGGTGTCCGAGAGATGGTACGAGGGTCCCTGGGGGGGAGGGGAGAGGTGGGGGTGGGGAGAATGATGGGACCTGAGGAGAAGGACCTGAGGGCCCCGATGCCTGAGCTGATGATTCAGGGGAGCCTCCCTGTGAACTTGACCTCTCAGAAGTCACCCCCAGACAAACACCAGTTGTAAACTGGGCCCTGGGAACAGAAGGGGCTGTGCTAGTCATAAAAGCTACATGGATGACGCACCTACTGTGTGCTTTGTCTGTGTGAAGCATGGGACATCTGCTAGGTCCCATAGTCCTCACTGCATGCCTGTGAGGCAGGAATGGTTTGACCCCTGTATGCCTTCTGCAGGGTCAGGGGGGGTAGTGACTTGCCAGGGGCTCCCTAGCGCATGAGTACGTCTCGTAAGCTCCATGGACTAAAGAGGCCGTTGGCTTGGTGCTCACAGGAGCATCTTCATCCTCTTCCCCAGAAAAGTAGGATCATCAAATGTCAATCCAGATGGGAAAGCTGAAGCCCAGAGGGGCAGTGAGTGACTGGAGGGGCGCCAGGGGGACCTCGGGTCTCCTGTCTCCTGGTGCCATCCTGGCTCCATGAGTCAGGGCCGTGCTGATGCTGTCAGAGCAGGTCAGCTTCCTCAGGTCAAGGGTGACATCCACAAGACTCCCCTTCCACATCAGGACCAGCCACACGAAGAGACTCACAGGGTGAGGTCTGGGAAGGTCCCAAGCACACCGCCTGCTCCGTTGGCTCCTGGATGCAGGGTGGTCTTCCAGGAAAGCTCCCTTGTGCCTAAGCGGCCTCAGTTTTTATTGCCGTTTCCTTACACAGACATGATTGGCTGAATCTTTGGTCACATGACTGGAATCCACCTCCAGCCCCCATCCCTCCAGGGGCTCTGAGCTGGGCTTACATGGCTCAAAGCCCAGCCCTATCATCACATCCTTGGTCTTTCTGGCCTGGCTGGCCCCTTCCAGAACCTTCTCACTAGGGCCACCATAAATAACAAAGACATGCCTGTCACTATCACTGGGGAAACTGCAAGGACTTAGAGTCACCTCCCCTGAGCCCTGGCCAATTCCTTATCCAACCAGCCCCTCAGTCCCACCAGCCAGGGAGCTGTGCCGCCCGCTCTGCTCCACAGTCCCCCCCCTCAGCTGGAGGATGGGCAGCAGGAGGGGGGGCAGGTACCCCAGCTCCCAGCCACCTGTGGGGCCAGGCTTTCACTGTCCTTTCTCCCCCGCAGCCTGACTTTGAGGACAGGCGAGTGGGCCGCCCCCGGTCCATGCTGCGCTCCTACCGGCAGATGTCCATCATCTCCATGGCTTCCATGAACTCTGACTGCAGCACCCCCAGCAAGACCACCTCTGAGAGGTCAGTCCCTGCCCCAGGCGGCACCTTGGGCCCCGGCCCAGCACCCACCACGCTCCTCCTCCTTCTCCAGCGCCGCCCTTCCTCCACCTTCCTGCCCTGCCCTCCGAAAGCCCTCCCCACCCTGTGAGGCTGCCATCCTGCTGCCACCATCAAAGGCCCAAGAGGCCAGGGGCCTGTTCCTGAGGATCCTGCAGGGCCCGCCTGCCCACAGCCCGCAGAGCAACCCTCAGAGCCCACCTGGGTCCGGAATCGCCTTCCAATTCCCCACCACAGAGGCCTCCTCCTGCACCCCCCATACCTCTGCCAGGCCCCTCTCCTCCCCCCATCCTGGCCTTCGGCTCACCAGGCCTGACCAGGCCCTACTCAGGGACTCTGATGACAGACACTGTGAACCCAGTGCTCTCTACAGGCCAAGGGTGTACTAAAGGGTCCTCAGACCTCACTGCCGTCTCTCACGAGGTTACCACCAATACCCCATTTCCTGAAAAGGAAATAATGGCTCAGAGAGGTTGAGTGATTTGCTCAAGGGGTTCTTCAGCTAAAACGTGGCAGTGTCTGCATTTGAATCCAGACCCATATCTTTCATCAGTATCCTCTTCTCACCACCAGGCTTGCTTTGTATTTTGAAAGTTTGCCACTTAGGCAAGAGGCTCCCCAAGCTCTGCCAGGTCAGCTGTCTCCCTCCCGGCCTGTAGTGACAGCCTCGTCAGCCTGGGTCCCTGCGAGGTGGTCCCAGGGGGCTCTCACTACAGTGGCCATGCTGTCCCTCTCGCCCTGCAGCTTCGACCTGGAACTGCCACCCCCCAGGGCACAGAAAGCGGAGCTGGTGGAGCCCATCTCCCCGCCGGGGAGCACGCTGCCCGAGGTCAAGCTGCGCAGGTCCAAGAAGCGGGCCAAGCGGAGCAGCGTGGTGTTCGCCGACGAGAAGGCAGCGGCCGAGTCGGACCTCAAGAGGGTGAGTGTCCAGGCAGGCTGCCTCAGCACCACCCGTAGCAAACATACTGTGCGCAGACCTACTGTGCGCAGGCATAGTCCCTGAGGCTCCTAGACATGGCCTCACTCAAGCCTCACTTTTGCCATGAGGTGGGTGTTATGCAGGCAGCACTGGAGGAGAGGGAGGTGAAGCGCTGGCTGGCACCATGCAGCCTGGACACAGCGGAGCCGAGATTTGAATCCAGGCCTCTGGAATCTGGCCTGGGTGTCTTTTCTGTCATCACAACTGCTCTGTGAGGCCGGGAGAAGTGCCTGCTTCACCCACCGAAGGGAGAGCTGCCCTCCCATGCTAGGCCAGGTGTTTCTACCTCTCCTGCTTGCTGGCCCCGGGCCCTGAGCTGCTCTAACCACTGACCCTGCTGGGCTCCTCCAGGGCAGCGGGAGCCCAGCCAGAGGTAGCTCCTGCCCAGGGAGGCAGCAATAAGATTCCCATGTTTCATAGTTCCAGGGGGAGTCATTCACATGATAGTCTAAGTGAATGCCACATGCCACCCCCACCCCCGCTCTGGGAGCTGTATAGTGTGCAGCCTGTGCGTACTACACGCGGGTGCGGGATGATGCCCAACAGAATAAATGAACCTGGAGCTGGGCCACGGAAGCCTGGCCGAGCCCTTGTCACTAACTTTTCCAGCCCAGAGCTGCCCCATGCTGAGTCTCTGTGGTGTGTGTGTGTGTGTTCAGCTCTCCAGGAAGCACGAGTTCATGAGTGACACCAACCTCTCGGAGCATGCGGCCGTCCCCCCCAGGGCATCCGTCCTCTCTCAGATGAGTTTTGCCAGCCAGTCCATGCCCATCATCCCAGGTATGCACCCTGCCACCCCCAGCCCGGGCATGCAGAGAGGGTCCGGGCCACCAGCCTGGGGGTGGAGGATGGGTGCTTAGACAGCAAAGTGGGCCTGACGCCCTGTCCTCTGAGCTGCTCCCCACCCCGCAAGCTCTGCCAGGCGCCAGGGTGGAGGCCGGTGGTCACCCGGCCTCAGGATTCACTGAGGAGGCGTTCATCGCACCAGGTGGCCCTGCTTTCTCAGCGAGCCGGGCCTCCCCAGGCGCCAGCGGCGGGTCCCTAAGCCCCATGTTGTCTGTGGGGACCTGGAACTTACCATCGCATCTTACAGGCGACGAGTGTTTGATGCGCAGATGCTGCGTACCTCCTCGGCACCCATTCACTGTGCGGCGAGGTTAGCAGCACACAGACCACCCTCCCTGGCTCATGGAGGGGACCCTGAGGCCCTCGGTGGTCACGTGGCACGCCTGAGAGCATGCCATCTGACACGCAGCAGTCTCTAGCGTCTGCCACTCTGTGCCAGGGGCCAGGGCACTGAGGAGCAGGACAGGCTGGTGCTTGGTGCTGCCCCCTGACATGGCAGGGGGACCTCAGCCTGCTGTTCCCCAGTGCCGACCAGTGCCTGGCCCTGTGCTCACTGCTTCCCCCACTATTTCATTTCCGCCTCCGAGTCCACCTGTGGAGTGCCTGGTGCCAGTGGCCCCACCGTGCAGATGAGGAAACGGAGGCACTGAGAACGCCAACCCCCTGCCTGTCACAGGCTGTTCATGTGGAGGCCGGGTTCAGACTCAGGCCTGTGCCCTGCGGCCGCCTCAACACAGCCCACTGACCCACAGGAGAGCCCTACAGGGAGGGGCCTGCCCGGGCTCCAGCTCTGGGCTGCACGGGACTCCAGGAGTCTGTTCTCTTGCCCCCATTTGGCTGATGTCAAAGCCAAGGGTCAGAAGGTAGCTGATTGCTCGGGTCTGTGTGACTCTGAGCGGGTGTCACAGCAGCTGTCCCCACTGGCCCTGCCTCCGGGAAAAGGGAAAGCCAGGCTCCGGGTATGGGAAGGGGAGGGCATGTCCCCGGAGGAAGTTGGGGCCCTCCCACCCGAGCCCCCGCAGCCAGCCCAGAGGCCCTGGGATGAGGGTTCGGGGGCCCAGAGGCAGGCCCGTCGCTGTCCAGGGGCTGGGCAGCCTCACGCAGAGGACACAGCCACCGCCCATGCGGCTGGACCCGTCCTCCCCAGATTCTGTGCCCTGCCTGCCTCCACCTGCCACCCGTCACCCGCCTGCCCCTGGGCCACGCCCCCGCCTGCCACTCACGCCTGCTCTCCCTCTCCTTCCAGCCTTCACGCTCTCGGTGGCCGCTGTGCCCGGGACAGAGGATGGCAGCCCGTCCCCTCGCCTCAGCCAGACCTTCCTCCCTTTCTCGGAAGGCGACAAGAACGACAAGAAGACGCTCAAACGGAAGAAAGTGAACCAGTTCTTCAAGACGATGGTGCGGACCAGACAGTAGAAGGAGGGGTGGGGGCGGGAGGCAGAGATGGAGGATGCAACAGAGGAGAAATGGGGTGTGTGTGTGTGTGAGAGTGTAAGTGTGAGTGTGAGCGTGCATGTGTGTGAGTGTGTATGCATGTGTATGCGAGTGCGTGTGAGTGTGAGTGTGCATGTGTGTGAGTGTGAGGGGGCATGCATGTGTGTGAGTGTGAGCATGTGTGCATGTGTGTGCAAGTATGTGTGAGTGTGCATGTGTGTGAGTGTGGGGGGGGGGCATGTGCATGTGGTCACCAGGGAGGCAGGGTCAGGCTCCAAGAGCCCTGGTCACTCCTCTGAGCAGCACTGACCCCAGCTGGGCTGCAGATAGTGCCCAGGGGTGTGCAGGAACCCCCACTGTCCTTAGCCCAGACTGCCCTTCGGTGTGCCCGTCAGGCCACATCAGGCAGCTGGCTTTAGAAGAGTTTGGGGCAAGTTTTCTATTCAATTAATATTACAAAATCCTAGTGATTAGAATTTAGTTTCTGAGCCCCAACTCTTCAAGTGCTTCTGCTGCCGTACTCAGCGGCCTTTGCTCAGATGAAGAGGGAGGCACTGGCACTCTGAACAGGAATCTGCTTCTGGAACAATGTCAGGCTCACTGCGTGCAGCGAGCAGGCCCCTGCCGACCCCCTTCCCCTCTCCCGGGGGGGTTCACAGGCTCCCACCAGCTCTCTGTCCATGAAGCAACGAAGCCTGTGCTCTCACCACTGGGGGGCCACACGCAGGGCCTGGGCAGGGGTCTGCTTAGGGGCTCAGGATCGGGTGCCCATGAGATCCCATCTTGGAGGGCGCTGTTTCTTCCCCTGACAGCTGGCCAGCAAGTCCTCGGACGACGGCAAGCAGACCCCCGACCTGCCCCCCGACCTGTGAGATATGCCCGCCTGCCTGGGGCTATGCTTGGGATGAGAGAGGAGCTTCCAGAAGTGAACTCGGGACACGGATGCCTTGGGAGCAGGGAGACCCCCGCTGGGCCTTCACTCAGACAGAAGGAGCGGCTGACCTGGCCCAGAGCTTCGTGGGCACAGATGCCGGCGTAGGGTGGGGCGGGGAGGGGTGAGGACACCCACAGGTCCAGCCGCCTTCTCCATTACGCTCTCCCAGCAGCCCAGGCACATCTGTCCGTAGCCTGCCTCTCAGGTGTAGGAACGGTGGTTCTGGCTCATTTCTAAGCCCTCGTCCTCAACAGAAAAGCCTTTTAAATATGCTTTTATTTTATTTTTGGTTAACAGTTTTGTACTTGACATTTTTTTATGACAACACCCAGTCTTTTTTCTAGCTGATCATCTCCAAAGTGTTGCTATTTCTTTCTGGCAATAAAAGTGGTTTGATTGCGTACTTCTGAATCCAGCTGAGTCCCTGAGCCCAGCACGGCTGGTAGCTCCTGGAGGCTGGGAGGAGGGGGGTGGGGGGCGGGAAGGCCAGAGCCTGCTGCCATGTGAAGGGGCCTGGCCTCAGCCCGTCCTAAGAGGCAATGGTGCCCACCTTGTTCCTGCCAACCCAAGAATTTTCTCTATGCCCCAGAACCTAAGGCATTGAATGCTGGGTACAAGGACACCAGAATAGTCTTCCAGAATCTTCCTCGTGGCGTCTGCACCGTAGAGTTTCACGTGCCTTTCTCCCTTCTGGAAAGAGATGGCAACACCAACCAACCAAATGCGTGAGCGTTAGGGAAAGGGGGCTGTGGTCCCCTGGATGGAGGGCCCCACCTTTGGGTCCATCACCAGGCCAGAGGTGGTGGCTTCTCTTACAGGGACCCCCGGGCTCCTGAGGTGAGGCCCCAGCGAGGCAAGGGGCTCCTCCAGGAAGGAAGAGGGAACGGAACGGGGAAGCCACCTGCATGCCTACTGGGCCTGCAGGGAAGGACTCCGGGAGGCTGAGGGCTCACGTGGGAGGGAAACTGATACCGGATGGATCTTGGGTGCCTGGCAACGTGGGGTTCAGAGCTCGAGCCATCAAGACACCTGGGGTTGATGCTCCCCTCTGAGAACCTGAGGCCCTGGAAATGATGAGGGGGGAGCATCATGATGACGGTGAGGGGGGGAGCATCATGATGACGGTGAGGGGGAAGCA
>PVJC01020767.1:0-28862 GCA_004026665.1 Murina feae
GAGAAACGGTTAATTTTACTACTTCGCTTTTATTAGTTTAGATGCCTCTTGAAGGAGACACAAATATCTGGAACAATCTTACATCTTTCTTACTAATATTATTGTTATCTGTAACTACATCTTTATCTCCAAAATCTGATTAGAATGCTAAGAAATCCTGAGACTCTCTTTTCATCACACACCTTTTAGAAACTACTTATTTTTGGCACTGCAAATTGGTTAACCTTTCAGGAATTTGCTCTAACTCTCTTGTTCTCTCAAGTAGTATATTAAAAAAGTGACTATAGCTTAGAACTTAACAGAGTGTAAATATGCCATGATTATTCTCTGTAATAAGTTCTGCTTTCCTAAGAGTTTTCTGCTCTTTGTGTTGTTACCCTCAGGATTTACTAGTTAGGTGTTTCCTGAAATTTACATTCAATTTCCTATTTTTAGCCTGATTTGATGTCATAAATGTAGATTGATTAAAAAGTTAGGCAACCCTAACCGAATTGGCTCGGTGGACAGAGTGTCAGCCTGCGGGTTCGATTCCGGTCAAGGGCATGTACTTTGGTTGTGGGCACATCCCCAGTGGGAGGTGTGCAGGAGGCAGCTGATCGGTGTTTCTCTCTCATCGATGTTTCTAATTCCCTATTCCTCTCCCTTCCTCTCTGTAAAAAATCAATAAAATAAAAAAAAAAAAGTTAGGCAAAGCTTTGAATCATTAGAAATTTATTAATCTTATGGGAAACCATGAATTTGCTCTAAAACTGAGGAGAAAGAGAACAGTCCTATCTAATAAAAGAGTAATATGTAAATTAGATGTCACTCCTTCACAAAAAGATGGCTACCTCCATGGCTACAAGATGGTCTCCCCCATTGCCACAAGATGGCGGCACCCAGTCCGGCTCAGCCCCGCCATTAAAGTGGTCAGGTCTGTTAGCCAGGCAGGTGGCGGGGCAGGCGGGGGCCCTGAGGAGCAGAACAGGTGATCAGAGGGGGCTGGGGTTCCCCTGCCCAGGCCAGAGGCCTTCGCCAGAGGCCTCAGGCAGGGGCGGAGCCAGTGATTGGAGGGGGCAGGGGCAGAGCCGGTGATCGGAGGGGTATGAGGGTGCCCAACCCAGGCATAAGGCCTGGGCCAGAGGCCTCAGGCCTGGGCAGGGACAAGGCCGGAGATTGCAGGGGCCTGGGCTCTGTGGAGCCAGCGATAGGAGGGGCAGGGGTGGAGCCTGCAATTGCAGGGGTCTGGGCAGGGGCAGCAATGTAGGGGTCTGGGGGGGTCCTCTTCCCAGGCCTGTAGCATTGGCTACAGCCTGTAGTGGGGCAAGGGCAGAGCTGGCAATGGCAGGGGGCAGGATCTGAGCTAGTAATTGCAGAGGCTTGGGTTTTGTGAAGCCAGCGATCGGAGGGGCTTGGGGGTCTTCTTCCCAGGCAAACGAGTAACATGCAAATTAACCCTCACTCCGTCACAAAGATGGCAGCAGCCAGGGAGCTGTAGTGAGGCAGGAGACTTGCGTTGCCCCGGCGATGGAGGAAGCCAAGATTCCTACTGCCCTGTGGGCCCTGAGCTCCACTAAAGGCAAAAAAGTTTCAATTACAGAAGATAAATAAACCCAAGATACCTACTTCCAGCCGGCGGCTCTGAGTGGGACCAAGGCAACAAAGTTTCAATTACAGAAGTTAAATAAATCCCAGATACCTGCTTCCAGCCTGCGGCCATGGCCAGCCTGATAATGGCCCTCAACCCCTCACCCAGGCTGGCCACACTCCTATGGGGTGAGGATCCTCCCTAGGGGGTTTGACCAGCCTGCAAACATCCATCAGCCCCTCACCCAGGCTGACCAGGCACCCCACTGGGGACCCCCACCCTGAAGGAGCTGTGACAAGCCTGCAAATAGCCATCAGCCCCTCACCCAGGCTGACCAGGCAACCCAGCAGGACACCCTTCAGGGCAAACCAGCTGACCCCCACCTATGCACTAGGCCTCTGTCCTATATAATAAAAGGTTAATATGCAAATTGACCCTAACAGCAGAACAACTGAGAATGACTGGTCAATATGACACATATTGACCACCAGGGGGCAGACACTCAATGCAGGAGATGCCCCCTGGTAGTCAGTGTGCTTCCACAGGAAAGCTCTGCTCACCTACAAGCCAGGCTGACGGCTGCCAGCACAGCGGTGGTGGCGGGAGCCTCTCGCGCCTCTTTAGCAGTGTTAAGAATGTCCAACTGCTCCCTGTTGGCAAGTGGACATCCCCCGAGGGCTCCTGGGCTGCCAGAGTGATATCTGACTGCCAGCTTAGGCCTCCCCCGGGGAGCAGGGCTACGCCAGCAGGTGGACATCCCCCGAGGGGTTCCAGACTGCAAGAGGGCATAGGCCAGGCTGAGAAACACCCCTCCTGCCGAGTGCACAAATTTTTGTGCACCGGGCCTCTAGTCCTATATAATAAAAGCCTAATATGCTAAGTGCCTGGTCATCGAGTCAGCCATTCGACCAATCAAAGCATAATATGCTAATGATATGCTAAAACTGCTCAACTGCTCATTATGACGTGCACTAACCACCAGAGGGCAGATGTCCTGACAGGTAGGTTAGCTTGCTACTGGGATCCAGCCAATTAGAACTGAGCGGAGTGAGCAAGATGGGCCCTCCCACAGTCCCTCTCTGGCTGGCCAACCTCCTGCATCCCTCCCTGACTCTGATCAGGCATCAGTGGGTTCTCTTGGCCTGGCCTGCACCCTTTTGCAACCCAGGACCCCTTGGGGGATGTCGGAGAGCCGTTTTTGGCCAATGGCGGTCACTATGATGCACACTGACCACCAGGGGGGGTAGACACTCAATGCAGGAGGTGCCCCCTAGTGGTCAGTGTGTTCCCACAGGGGGAGCACTGCTCAGCCAGAAGCTAGGCTCATGCTGGCGAGCGCAGTGGTGGTGGCAGGGGCCTCTCCTGTCTCAGTGGGGGTGCTAAGGAAGTCCGATAATGGCTTCCAAAGGGAGCGGGCTCTAAGCCTGCAGTTGGACATCCCTCAAGGCCTCCCAGATTGCAAGAGGGCATAGGCTGGGCTGAGGGACTCCCTCGAGTGTATGAATTTCATGCATTGGGCCTTCAGTACAATATAAGTATTTGGATTTTTTAATACCCTAAAAACAAACAACAGAACAAACCAGATAATTGAGTTTAGAAGGCTAATCAACCTGCAATTATGTTTGCAAAGTCTGTTGTTGCTGAATTACTTCAGCTTTTATTAACCACCTTTAATACACAGAGTATCTTTTTTATCTTTCATTTACAAACATAAGTGCCTATCAGAAAACAACTTTTAGGCAATTCATCCTCCCAACCCTACCTAGGATTTTAATTAACTTTATAATAGTTCAGGAAATAACACAGGGAAGCAATACCATTCATCCTTAGGAGAGTCCTTAGGAGAAAGCACAGTATCTGAAATTGTATCCCTCTGTATCATGAGAATTTAACAAAAACTCCGTTTCCACTATGTCTTTGTGTTTGTTCCACAAGACAGATCGAAACCTCTAGCCTCACTAAGATATCCATGAAGTTGTGGGGAGGCAGAGGTGCCAGAATTTTAAATTTTGGAGATCATAATAGGAAGAAACAAGAGGGTTGCTTCAGCATCAATTTTAAGAGCCTTCTATCCTGTCTACTTCATGTCAGTGTAACAGCTACATTCACATTTCTCTGGCCCTGTTCTGTCTGGAACTCTCCAAGGTTCTGACCCTTACTGGAGGTCTAGTGACCCAGAGAGCAGCATTTGGAAAATCAAAGTCCATGCAAAACAAAGCAGGCTCAGTGGTTCTCTGTCATTTCTAAATTTTGATTCTAATGTCTCACACCCACCTTGACCTTACTCTGATCACTTCAGCCTATCCCTGGTTTACACCTGCCTCACAGAATTACTGGTGCATCTCCAAGAAATTCCTACAGTATCTGGATCTATTCTAAGTTTTATTTTAAGTACTTAACCCTAATTACTATTATTATTTTATTTTTAGAAAAGAGCTTCAATGAATTGTGGGAGAAGGATCAGATTTAATTTAACATTGACTGTGTGGTTAGATTAGAGCCAATGCAACTGGAGAAAAATATTTCTCTCAACCCTTTATATATTTTATTCCACTGGCTTCTTGCTTGCTTGGTTTTTGAGAAGCTAGATATTGTTCTTTGCTCAGGTAAAGTATTTTTTTCTCTACAGGTAAGATATTTGTCCTCTGCCTTCTTTTAAGATTTTTCATTACCCTTGATTCCCTGCCATTTGAATACACTATGCCTTGGTACAGTTTTTAGGGACCATTTATCTTGCTTAGTGTTCCTTGAGCTTCCTGGACCTGTCTGTGGTTTGAGCTTAACATTAATTTGGGGGAAATTTTCAGTTATAATTACTTCAAATATTGCTTCCATTCCTTTCTTCTCCTTCCTCATCACATGTTATACCTTTTGTTGTTCCAGTTTTTTGGACAGTCTGGCCATTATTTCCACATTTTTTCCCTTTGCTTTTGAGTTTGGGAAGTTTCTATCAACATAACCTCAGAGATTCTTTCCTTAGCCATGTCCAGCATATAGTAAGTCCACCAAAGAAAGGCATTCTTCATTTTTGTTAGATTTTTTTATCTCTACCTTAGACTCCTTCTTAGAATTTCCAGTTCTGCTTATATTACTCATATGTTCTTACATGTTGTCTACTTTTTCCATTAAAGTCCTTAGCACATAGTTCTTTTAGGCTTCCATTTTGATAATCCTAACATCCCTGTCTTATTTGAATCTGGTTCTGATGCTTGATCTGTTTCTTCAAACTGTGTTTTGTGCCTTTTAATATGCCTTGTAATATTTTGCTGAAAGCTGGTCATGATGTACTTGGTAAAGGAACTTTGGTAAATCACCTTTAGTGGTATGGTGAGGAGGTATGAGAGAAAGGGAAGCATTCTTTAGCTCTAAAACTCACAAAAGTGTGCAGCCATACCCCACTGCAGTTTTTAACTCTCAGACCCGTCCACACTGAGCTTCCCACAACGCTTTATTCAGGTTTCCCCATCCCAGTACTGGTTCCTCCTTGTGGTTCCTGCTCTGGTAAGATGTAATTCTCTGCATTTGCCTGTCCATCTTTCCAACATGGGAGGCAGCAGTTTGCCCCATGACTGCTGATGCTTTAGTTTGTTCAGATTTTTATTTGTTGTTAGGATGAGGTGATGACTTTCCAAGCTTCTTATGTGCCAGACCAGAAACCAGAAACAATATTGCAAATGTGCAAATTCCAAGACTGTTTCCTCTCTCCCAGAAAGTAAGTACTCTGAAGCCCTGAGCCAACAAGGGAAAAGGAAAAGATAAGGTAAAGTGATGAGGAGCCTAAGAGTCCGCCTGTTCAAATCATACCTATCAGAATCACTCACAATAGTTAGGCCATTGTGAGCAGGGAAATGAAAGGCAGCTTACAGCATCCTGATTGCCATCCAAATTTCTCTAATGAGGGAGAGGGAGAGGAGGAGGAGGAGGGAGAGGGGGAAGGAGTGTGTGTAAGGAATGTTTCAAAGAACTGTCAGAAGTTACTGTAAAAAAATACCTGGAATCTTATCTCACTTTCTCCCACACTCCCGTCTACCCAGCACCAGTTTATGCTGCCTCAACCTTTTACTGTGGTGAAAAATAGTCAGGAAACATGATTTCCTAGTCTTTCACAGAAAAACAAAGAAAAGGACAAGGTTATGCAGAACTAGCTCAAACAGGTTAAAGCAGGTTAAAGAAGAAAAAATTTGATTTTATTTCTTATGAAGTTAGCATTACAGAAGGTGGAAGGCAGAAGACATTAATGCGGTGTTGTTGCCTGGTACTGGCCCAGGGTTTTCCTCTGATTCCTCCTTAGGGAGGGTAGGAGTGGAATGCATAATGCATAGATCACAGGCTCTGGAGTTACAATGTCCAGGTTCCAAATCCAGTACCATCACTTATTAGCTATATGAACTTGGGCAAGCTACTTTTCTGTGCTTTAATCTTCTCAGCTGTGAAACAATGAAAGCTCTTTTCTTTTTTTATATGTGCTTCAGGCATGAAACAGCTCTAGCAACCGACACAGACATCAAACTAGGATGAACTAAGGACTGTACATCTGCTTTGCTTCTAATTGATATAAGAGCAACACCAATCAGGTGTCTCCTTGTCCACTGACAGGGGGTTAAAGCTGTTTCCTATGAAAGTGAAATAATTAGAGTTACACACTTAAAATAAAACCTGGCACATGGTATCATCAACAGAAATTCTTGTCAATTCTTATCCCCAAAGTTTATTTGGCTACCTACCACCTTCACCACTATCTCCCAAGCCCAAGCCACCAGCATTTATTGTCTGGAATTGGGCAATAGTCTTAACTAGTCTCCTTGTTTCCACTCCATTTCTATTCCAGTCTATTCTTCAGACAGAAGTTAGAGTGATAACCTAAAAACTATGCCACTCCTCTGCTCAAAACTCTCCACCGGTTTCCAGTTTTAATCAGAATAAAATCCGAAGCCCTTACCATGGCTGCTTCGGTCTTACTTGACCTCACCCTTTCCTGGCCTCTCGCATACCTTCCCTTCCCCACCTCCTACCATCTCTTACCTTACTGTGCTCTTGCCACACCGGTTCCCTACCTCTAAGCCTTCACATTGCTCTTCCCCTGTCTAGGTATTTACACTGCTTTCTAATCTAATTCAGATCTCTCTTAGGTATCCCCTCCCCAGAAACGCCTCCCTCTAACTACTGCCCAGAGACTACCTTGCCCCTTCTCTGCTTTATTTTTCTTTTTAGCACTCTTTGCCACTTGTCATTATGTATATTTGTTTATTTACTGTACTATCTCTTCTTCTCTTAGGATATAAATAAGCTCCATGCAAACAAAGGTTTTAATTTTTTTTTTCTGTATCATCTGGATCTAGAACAATGCTTAGCATATAGTGGCTCAATATATATTTGTTGAATTAATGAATGAATATTTACTATTTTCTGATCTGTGACATTTTCTTTATACCAAATTATTCCAACAGCTTCCAAACAGGATTTCATGCTTCCAATCTCGTCTGTCCCAGTTCACCTACATACCACAAGATTCTTCTTACTAAAACATTGATTATTCCTCCACGCAAGAATACCCGTCTTTGAGCCCAGCAGTTCTGCAATATGCTGAGTCAGATTTCACACATTATATGAGAAGAGAGACTTGATGATTAAGTTTGGAAACTATGGGGTTCAAGAAGTTTGTGTGACTTTGCCACAGAACTTCTCAGTTTTTAATTTATGAGTATGCAGTGTAAGTCTCTGGGAGAAGAATTTCATATTTCCCACTGTCTGTGACTGTGGAATGAGTCCTTTTTCAAGGAGCAGGTCAAGGACTCAGTTTTTGTGAAATATGCTGAGGGCAACAGAAGTAAGGAAAACCATTTACACAAGTATCGAAGACCAGGGCTCCAGGTAAAATTGAAAGAATACAGTTGTCTCTGGCATCATTCCTACTTCCTTTCCCAGTCTCTCTTCTACATTCTGTGGGTTCCCTTTCTTACCAACAGAGCTTACTAAGCAAAAACAAACAATACCCTACAGGTATATGCACTTTCTAGATAGCATTTGAAAAGATAAGCCTTTCTGGGCCTCTAACCTACTTTAGTTTTTCTTTTGATCATAGTCTTGTTTTTCACAAACATTAGCTATATTTTTAATCTTTTGCCTGCATACTGTAACAAGCAAAGATAGAGTATCATAGTAGACACTCAGTATTTTTAGATTCATCTTAGTAATTAGTAGGCACAAATTTAGCAAGATTCAGGGCATGCAAAGTGGACACTCCTTACTATAAATTAATCCTGAAAATCATATTAGATAATGCAGCTGGGATATTAAATTTATTAGGTTTAGGTGTTGAAAAGAATGTCTTTACTGATACTACAATTTTAAATGGTATGCTCATTGTGAACAAGAGACTTTCTCTAAATTATATTCCATATATTGCAAAAATGTTATGAGACTGGATACTCAATGTTTTTAATGACAACAAGAAGCACTATTTCACTGAAATCAATGTATTCATTACTGAAAATCTCTGAGGAAGGACTGTGTCTGTAAGAATTCAGAAAATAATATAAGAGGTACACACCAGTCATTTTACAGAGTAACTGTCTGCCATGTCCTCACTTTTACTAGAAAATAGCTTTGTTTTATACTATGTATAGACTATATGCTATACTCCCTTTCAGGCCATAGCTAAATGGGAAAAGAGGCACACACCTCACCCAAAGATAACTGTAGTAAACTGCCTTTCATCCTGATAGAACTTCAAATTTTCTCACAAGAAATTCTCACAGTAATTATCATTTTAAAGGAAGAACTTATACACCAATACAGAAGGATTTTTCTGGGTCTCCTTCAACAGAATGGCACTCCTTTCTACCCTCCAGATAAGGCTTCAATGACCACAGAGGAAAAT
The DNA here is from genome assembly GCA_004026665.1 of Murina feae. Lineage (NCBI taxonomy): Eukaryota > Metazoa > Chordata > Mammalia > Chiroptera > Vespertilionidae > Murina > Murina feae. The sequence goes on from PVJC01020767.1 coordinate 8,448, forward strand.
GCCCTCCATCCCAACCCCAGAGACAAGCTTGATTTAGTCTCTATGTAATCCCATACCCCCTGCCAGTGAAGTATTTAGGAATGATATATTCTGGTGGCTTCTCCTCCTTACTAAGGGAGTTTATTAACTACCCAAAAATCTCTAACTGCAAATCTGACCAATAAAACATGATGGGGGAATCTAGTCATTTCCAGAGAGATTTTTAGGAAAAGTTTTCTCACTCCTAGGAAAAAGCCACAGAAGGAAGAAATGGCTGTAGCCATTTTACTAAGGATAAAGCCAATCCCAGGGACACTAGAATGAAGGAATACAAAGAACCCCGACTTTCTGAAACACTGTTGAGCCTCCAACCAACCAACCAACTCTAAAGGCTGCCCTTCTTCTGACCTCCTGTTACAGGAGACACTACATTTCCTCATTTTTCAGCCAATTTGAGTCAAGATTTTAGTATTTATAGCTGAAAGACTGCTGTCGGTTATACTTTACCAACACAGGAAGATAGAACGCAGCCCAAATGGGAATTTATCAGCAAAATCAGCAGCAATCCTAGTACTATACAAAGGTATCAGTCAGAGACCGGATCCTTTCATAGATCCTTCAAGTTCCAACTCAAATGCCATCTCATTTAAAAAAATCCTGTCTAGCTTTTTAAGCTTTGTCACTGTTATATGAATATGTCTCATGTGTCCAACAGACTTGAAAGCAGAAAACCACATCTTACTCAACTTTTAGTCCACAGCACTAAGAACAGTGACTTATAAGAAATAGATGTTCAATAAATATTTGCCTAAAAATATTCTTAGGCTATTAGAGAACAAAAGGGACACTGAGATTTTTCTTTCTATCTTTAGGTTAAAATAACAGGAAAGGCCTTATAAACGGTTTCTATTTCCCTCTTAAAGAGACTTTGAGTTATCCAAACATCTAGTTTAGAGTATAAAACACAATTAAAATGTGTATGATATCACACTGAGGGAGAAATAGAAGTTTCAGAGAAAAGCAAGAAAATTCAAAGGGAATTGATTGGGCAACTAGCTCAATCAATTCAAGTCAGAGTTTTCACATAATTATTTTATTTGGAATGTCAAAATCACTAAAATCATTTATTAGTGTGAGGCATACACAAAATAAAATTTCAGATTAGACATTTCAAAAATGTTAACAAATGCATCTTAGAAACAAATTAAATGCATTTTTTTGCATTTAAATAACTTGTCCGTTTCCTCCCATTAATGAGGTTCTTTAAAAAGAGATTTAAAAATGGTGACAACTACTATGTCAGTTACTTTCATAGAATGGCAAATAGAAAAAGATGAGTTGTACAACTGAAGAATGGGTAGCATACCAGCTTGAAATTATATAATAATCAGGACAGTATCCTTATAGCAAAGCCTATCAGCATTTGACCATATTGAATAAAATTAGTTGCATATGATTGCATTTAGGATGTTAAACCTTCTTGCTAAACAGAAAAAATAACATATTCTCTAGGAAATGAATACCTAGAACTATCAGTAAAAGAGAAATGGTTAGAAGCAACATAAACATGTTTCTTGCTGAGGATGTTGGTCCACAGGAGCACAACCTGAGCTGTTGGACAGTCAGTTCTCTCAGTTCCGCAATAAACATTTACAGAGTACACGTATTTTAAGTAAATTTTCTCTCAAAGGAAATAGTATTTGAAAATCAGATCTCATTCTCAAAATCATCTTCTAAAGGTTCTGTGTCTATTGTGAAAAATAAAGTCTTTACTGGGGAGAGAAATTTCACCTCATGTGAAACATAAAGTCATATTCCCCACAAAGTGGTCGTACTAGATTTCTCTAAAAATGTGAAGCTGATGGGTGTATACAGTCTTAATAAGACACAACAGATGGACATGTTTAGTGAAACATGGATAAGGCTGTAGAGAAGAGACAGCTGATGACAAGCAGAAAAATGTACAATTCTCACTTGCATTTAGGTGTGGGAGACAGATTTAAAAGCTACATGAGATGCCTTAGAATTGTAAAATATCATATAAAAAAGTTACTTTATACTGGCTAAACATAGCACAATATTAAAAATTCACCTTTAATTTAAAATAACTCATAATTGGGTTTTTATATGGATAGAACTATAAATAGAGTATTAAGTGACAAAATCATACAACCAAGTAAAGACATAAGTATAGAAAGAGACAGGTAAACAATATCTATTTTAGCTAAACAAGCTATGGCCAAATACTGTTTGAAACCAATGACTCAAATCTTGGAGCATTCTATATTGCAAAGTGTAAAAATCTGCAACATAGATCATCTAATAATCATGGATTTCAACAAGCAAATGAAAAAATGCTTAGCAGGGAAAAAGAAATCAGCTACTCCAATCCTGACATCTAGTTTTATTTTTCTTTTTGAGTGTTTTTTGTTTTTTTCCAGGTGGATATGCCCTATCATTAGAGCTTCTGAGTTTTTTCTTCCCTTTAAACATGTTTAGCGTGTACAAAAAACCCACTGAAATAACAGGGCAGAAATTCCTTTAACATGAAATAATAAGATCATTGTTATAGAGCAAAAAATATTTACTAATATATGCTTTATCATAATCATGTTTTACTTAAACAACGTTTATTTTTACCTTCCCAAGGTTCTTTGTTTCAATTTCTTTTTTAAAAAAAATATTTTATTGATTTTTTACAGAGAGGAAGGGAGAGGAATAGAGACAGAAACATCGATGAGAGAGAAACATTGATCAGCTGCCTCCTGCACACCCCCTATAGGGGATGTGCCCAAAACCAAGATACATGCCCTTGACCGGAATCAAACCTTCAGTCCACAGGCTGATGCTCTATCCACTGAGCCAAACTGGTTAGGGCTGTTTCAATTAACAATGGATCCCATTTTATAGACCACAGAATTCTAAAACACACATGCAGGTGCCAAAGAGCAGCTAATCAACAAAATAAGTAAAGCAAGTGAAATCAGGTGTTCAATCTACATAGCTAACTTATAAATTGCAGGTAACATTGAAGACAGATCTGACAAAAAAAAAAAAAAAAAAAAGATAACTCGTATTCCAGAAACATTGCAGTTTGCCCCACAATAATCCCAAAATTACCAGTGGAACATTTTGGTACTGGCACTAAAATGGAATCAAATCTATTTTCTAATATGATTCTTAGGTATAAATCTGTTGCTAAAACTGACCATTCCTCAGTGTTAAGTTCTTATAAAGCTTCTGTTCAAGGTGATATTTACATGAATGTTTGCATCCAAACTAATCTCCATCCTATGAAGAACACAAGCCTTCATTATAGCACAATATTAGGAGCCTTTTCCAGAAAATGCCAATATCCTTTCTCATTGCCCTTTTTGTTACATTTCCTTTTTCTCTTGCAATTGGAACAATTTTTCTAGTGCAGAGAAGGATGGTACCAGGGCTGAGGGACAAGTTTCTAAGTATTTCTGAGTTGAGAAGGACCAACGAAAAGCTGCTTTTCTAACTGGATAGTTCCCAAAATGATTCAAGAAATGACAGCATTCAAATTCAAGCCTGAAGTTATTTTTATAATATGTACTGTGACAGAAGGATCTCTAACTAAATTGTCTTTTCAGAACTGAAGTAGCAATGTCTTTTATGGCCTCTGTTGGTTTCCTGTCTGTCCTGCTCTTGGGGTGGTGCTCTGGGGGAGGGAAGGGTAGCTGGGCCCAGGACTGAGGTCAAGCTTCCGAGCACTCTGTCAGCATTGCTGAGCAGGAGGGAAGAGAGGCTGCCATGTTTTCTGGCAGTTTTCTTCTTGGGGCGGCTGGAAAGACTCAAGATTTGAGGTTGTATGGAACTTCAAAGGTTGGTTCATGAAAGCAAGTCACAGCTTAAAACTGGATTGTGGGCCTAGATGCTCAAGGCTCTCGAATTGCTAAAAGTTGGCTCCAAAAGGACTCCAGCCCAGTTTGGGTCTTCCAGGAGTTTTAAAGAAAAAGTGAAATATATACTGAATTAGCAATAATCGCACCTTGGATAATCTCATTGGCTACAATACTGCCACTGCGCAGAGCTAAAAGTGAGATAGTTTAACATTTATCAAGGGTCTGTATGTACTAGAGACAAGGCTAACAGATGAGAACACAACTATGAGTAAAGAGAATATCCAGTCTCAAAGACACAGTTTAATGAAGGAAAATGTTTCAGCACTACGACACATAGGTGTGAACAGGTGTTAATGGAGCAGGGTAAGTTAGCACCCAACTCTGTTCAATCTACTGGGAACTTCCTTCTTTTCTAAGGCCCTGTCCTAATCTTTAATTTATACTCAAGATCCTCTATATCACAACCTATGTTTCCCAGTATTACTAATAGTTCCAGTCCATATGAACTAGTCACACTTCCATGATTTCATATGCATCATTCCTAATATCAGAAATATTCTTCATCCTCCCAACCCTGTGTTTATTATTTGTCTTTATATACCTAAACCATGTAGCAATATAGTATAGTGCAATGGTTCTTACATTTTAGTGTTCCTAAAAATGCTGGGTCCTGAATCCTTTATCCAAAACATCTGATTCAGAAGGTCTGGTATGATACCTAGTAATCTTTTTATATAGTTAGCCCATATAATTTTGAGGTATGCAGTCTACAAAACATACTGTGGTGGTTTGTTTTGGTTTTTTTTGGTCCGGTTAATCTTTACCTGAGGGTATTTTTTCCATTGATTTTTAAGAGAGTGGAAGGGAGTAGGAGAAAGGAGGAGGAGGAGGAGGAGAAGGAGGGGGAGGAAGAGGAGGGGGAGGAAGAGGAAGAAGGAGGAGGAGGAGGAGGAGGAGAGGAGGGGAGAGAGAGAGAGAGAGAAAGAGAGAGAGAGAGAGAGAGAGAGCGAGAGAGAGAGAGAGCGAGAGAGAGAATGAGAATGAATTTGGTTTTGGTTCTCTACTAATTTCTGTCATTTTTTTTCTGCCCTCAACCCCTCCATAAATGAGTGACCCATCCTATATAATAAAAGTCTAATATTCAAATAGACTGAACGGTGGAATAACCAAACAACCAGTCGCTATGACGTGCACTGTGGGATGCTGGAGCAGGTGAGCGGGGTTGCCAGATCAAGGTAGGGTATCAGTCACTGTCATCGGGGTAAGCTTCTGGTGGTTACTGAAAATTCTTTGCTCCCCTATGCCACAGTCCTGCCCAATGCACGCACCTGCTTCCAGCGCCAGAGCCACCACTCACACCCCTTGCTGGCGCTCAGTGCTGGTCCTGACCACTCAGTGCCATCAGTGAGTGTGAGCGATGGCTGCCGGCCTTGATTGCCCCTGAGGGCTTCTCCACCTCCTCCTGCTCTTGAGGGGCGATCGGGGCAGCAATCGCCATTTGCACCCACTGCTGACACCAGCCCCAATTGCTCCACACCACCAGTGGGTGCAAGCGGGGGGAGGATGGGGGCCAGAGCCGTCAGTGCATGAGAGTGGCGGCAGTGGGAACAGGGCTTCCGACATACAGGGAACTGGGCCACGGCAGGAGGGGCCAGATGGGGGTGCAGAGGATGGGCCAAGACCCGCCCCTGTGCCCACTGCAGCCTCATAGCCACAGTTCCTTTCAAGGGGCACGAATTCATGCACTGGGCTCCAAGTTTGACTATAAAGATGTTAAAAAGTTAAAAGAGATTAATTTTGGCCATAGCTCCCTAGCTAGCAATTTATTGTAGATTTAGTGTATCTAACCTAATGACAAGATTTTACGTTATATGTGTTGCCCTGGCTGGTTTTTCTCAGTGGGCAGAGCATTGGCCTGCAGACTGAGGGGTCCCAGGTTCAATTCCGGTCAAGGGCACATGCCCCAGTTGTGGGCTTGATCTCCAGTGTGGGACGTGCAGGAGGCAGCCAATCAATGACTCTCTCTCATCATTGATGTTGCTAACTCTCTCCCCCTCTCCCTTCCTCTCTGAAATCAATAAAAAAATATTTTTAAAAAGTTATATGTGTTAACTCAGGATTTTATTTCATTTATATATAATAATGTTTATATATACATAACATATATAATTGTATATACTACACATACATGTTTATAGATGTAATATTAATATTTATCCCTTTTATTACCATATGCTATTCAGCATATGCTAAGTAAATTTAACAGATTTTTAAAGGAACAGTGTGTCTAGATGAGATCTTAGAAGCATTCATGCATCATCTTCAATCATAAACTTATATGGGATATATATATATATGTATAAAAAGCTGATAATGGCTCCTTGGTACAGAGCTAATAACTACTCTTATGTAACATTATGTAATGCGTTTGGAGTAACAAATTATTTCCATTAAAATGATCAGGCCATCAAAAGAAAGCTACAGAGACTGCAAAGTAATGTTTGCTATTGAGAAAGCCAAAATCACAATTTATCACACTGAAGCAAATTGATCAAACTGAAATACTTGCTATATTGTAGGTGTTCTATGCAATTTTGTTCAAGGAATGAATGAAATAATCAATGGTTACCTACACACATCTACTGGGTTAGTAAGAAGCAAGGATATTATTTTATCTTAAAAATACCAAAACTGAAAACAAGCAAGTCTCCCATTAGATCTTAGTTAAGCCTATCTAATTCTTACAGATCACTAGATTAATAACTCAAATTGAAATTACCTTTATTTAATTTACTCTAGTGAATTAAACACAAATCTTCCATGCATACGATACACAAAATATTAATCATTTTAGCAAACATGCTGCTTGAGGTAACTTAACAATATTATAAATCTAACTTGAACTCAAAGTGCTCTTAACAAAGGACAGTGCTCTTAACAAAGGACACTTTTACATATAAAATCAAAGGTAGAAAACACAACTTTCCCACTATGTTGAAATTCATAAAGAAATGGCACTATTTCTAGAAAACTCATACTTCCTGAGATAAGCCATATTATTAGATAAACATACAAGTAGAGCTTACTTTGGTTTTAGCTCCACTGAATACAACCTTGCTTTAAGCTTATTTTTATTTTCATTTACCTTAATTTTATAAAAAGCTTTTATATTTGTACATAAATAAGTTAGGGGAAAATAATCAACATGGTTAGTTCAAATAATTTATATTCTGATGTTTAAATTATTGGAGGTCTAAACAGAAAAAATGAAAACGATTATTTAAGATCAACAAAATGCTTACATTATTTTTAGATATTAATGCCTAGCCTTTTCTTTCCTGAAACTAATAATTATACTAACGATTTTACTTTATTAAAACATTGTATTTTTACAAGTTCTCTAGTAGGTATATAATAAATATTTTTAAAATGACAAGGAAGAAGCATATCTTTTTTTAGGGGAATACTAGTTTCATAAGAGCTTTTTCTTATTGACTTTCAATAGAGGTTAAAAATTTCAAGGTCTTACACAATAGCAAGTAGAATACACAACTGATAACTATAGTCATGTGTTTCTATAAAGATCAGAGATTTTCTTCTGTTTGTTCAGAAGGTGCATAACAGAGATAAATATTTTAACCAAGTCATGAGTTGAAATTTGGTTGCTCAGAAAAGCCAAAGAAAAACATTGTTAATTGTTAAAACTAAGATTTTAAATACATCTAAATTAAGGATATTAAGTGGATTTTAGTTGGTCAGCATATTGACCTAAGGTATATACATATACAGCATCTTATCTAATAAAAGAGTAATATTGAAATTGACCATTTCTATGGGATGCCTAAGCCACGCCCACCAGCCAATCAGAGTGGCTGTATGCAAATTAACCCAGCCAAGATGGAGGCCGGCAGTCACGGAGCTAGAGTAAACAGGCGGCTTCCATTACACCAGGAGTAAACTGTCTGCCTAGGCCAGCTGGGCCTCTCTCTGCTCCAGGCAACGTAGTTGCAATTATAGAAGCCATGGAGCTGAACCAAACAGGAGGCTTCCATTGCACCAGCGATGGAGGAAACTGCCTGCCTAGGCTGGCTGGGTCTCTCTCTGCTCACGGCAGCATTCTTTCAATTATAGAAGCCATGGAGCTGAAGCCAACAGAAGGCTTTGTTACCTGCCTAGGCCTCGGCTTAAAGCAACAGTTTCAATTATAGAAGATAAATAAACCCCAGAACCTGCTTCCAGCCAGCCTTGCTGGGACGTTGGGTCAATGGAAGCTGTGGGCAGCCTGAAAGCCTGAAAATGGCCCTCAGCCTTGCACCCAGGCTGCCCAGGCACCCCACTAGGGACCCGAACCCTGAAGGGACTGTGGGCAGCCTGAAAACGCCCCTTAGCTCCTCACCGAGGCTTCCCAGGCACCATAAGTAGGGACCCAAACCCTGAAGGCACTGTGGGCAGCCTGAAAACGGCCCTCAACCCCTCACCCAGGCTGGCCACACCTCAATGGGGTGAGGGTCCACACTGGGGAGCTTGGCCAGCCTGCAAACAGCCATCAGCCCCTCACCCAGGCTGGCCAGGCACGGTAGTAGGTGGATATCCCAGACTTCGAGAGGGCACAGGCCGGGCTGAGGGACACCCCGAGTACACAAATTTTTGTGCACCGGGCCCCTAGTATTGATATAAGGGGAAAGATCTATAGAATCATGGTAAAGCAATAAAGCTTTCAGGCCTAATGAACTCTTTATAGGTGATGGTGAGAAGATACTACTGCATTTGCATATGCCTTAAATTTGTGTTTATTAGTAAGTTATTAAATACTATTTTTCTGCCTCTTCACATTCTCTAGACCAACTTCTGGATATACAAAGACTTATGAGTGCTCCTAGAACAGTTATTATTATTTTTAAATTAGAGAGCTCTTCTGGAGAGACCTTGTTAGCTATGAAAATGTGATGCTGAAAAAGTACTAGCAATATTTTCCTTCTGCAATCCACCACCACCACCACCTTGTGCCATCACAAAGACTCTCAATTAGCACCATAACAAAAGCAGATGTCCAAGATTATTTATAAAACTAGGGGCCCGGTGCACGAATTTATGCACAGATGGGGTCTGACAGGACCTCCCCGATGGGGGCCAATCAGGGTTGGGGCCAGATAGGGGAGGAGCCTCAGGAGGTTGGCCATAAGTCTTGCCCCTGACTGGGACCTGATCAGGGCCAGGCTAGCCAGGGGAAGGGGACTGCAGGAGGTTGGCAGGGTGGCCAGGGGGAGAGGCCATGAAAGGTTGGCTGGCCCTGCCCCTAATTGGGGTTCAGAGGGCCGATTGAGGTGGGGCAGGCCAGGGGGAGGGGCCACAAGAAGTAGGCTGGAGGCCCCTCCCCTGATCTAGCCAGCTGGTTGGCTGCAGTGGGCATCATAGTGACCGGTCATTTCGGTCATTCTGGTCATTCCAGCGTCCCGGTCACTGGCTTTTTATATACATACTAGGGGCCCAGTGCACAAAATTCATGCACTGGGGGAGGGGTTCCTCAGCCCAGCCTGCCCCCTCTCATGTATTGGGAGTCCTCGGGATGTCCTACTGATGGCTTAGGCCTGCTCCCTGCTTCCCTGGGTAGCTGGCCTAAGCCTCAGTCTGGCCTCCCTTTGTGGGAGGCGACCAAGCTAATCAGGGGAAGCCACCAGCCCCATCACCCCACTGCTGCAGCCACTGCCAGTCACCACAGCCACCAAGGTGTTTTCATCAACACAGACTCCAGTCCTTTCACTATGAAAAAATGACAACTTTCTTTAGGCATTTTAAAGATGTGTCTTTCATAGGATATGACATTTCTTTCTTTATTTCTTTTTTATCCTCACTTGAGGATATGTTTCCATTGATTTTTAGAGAATGTGGAAGAGAAGGGAAAAACAGAGAGAAACATCAAAGTGAGAGGAACACTTTGATTGGTTGCCTCCTGCATATGCCCTGACCTGGGCCCCGGCCAGGGAGGAGCCTGCAACCTAGGTACATGCCCTTGGTCAGAACTGAACCCACACCCTGCAGTCAGCAGGCTGAGGCATTATGCACTGAGCCAAACCGGCTAGGGCAGGATATGACATTTCTTAGCCCTCCAGCAATGGACCTTCATTTTTTTCCTCCAGGGGTGTGGTGGAAAAACCTTAGATCGCCTTTTTGGGTTCTTATTACCCAAGTTACTAAGAATATTACCAGTGGCATACAGGGAGCTTAGCCAATGAGCGGTCAGAAAAGTTGTTTCCTCTGTAGTTTACTCCGATCACCGGCTCCACCCCTGCCCCTCCAACCCCAGCTCCATCCCTGCACAGGCCTGTAACCTCTGGCCAAGACTGCAGGCCTGTGCAGGGGACCCCCAGACCCCTAGGATCGCTGGCTTCACAGAGCCCAGGCCTCTGCGATCACCGGCTCTGATCCTGCCCCCTGATATCGCCAGCTCCACCCCTGCCCCACTGGCAGCCTCTGGCCAAGGTTGCAGGCCTGGGCAGGGGACCCCCAGACCACTTCTTTGCTAGCTCCACCGGTGCCCAGACCCCTGTGATCACAGGTTCTGCCCCTGCCCCTCTGATCACTGGCTCTGTGGAGCCCAGGCCTCTGCGATCTCCGGCTTTGACCCTGCCCAGGCCTGAGGCCTCTGGCCCAGGCCTTATGCCTGGGTAGGGCACCCTCATCCCCCTCCTATCACCAGCTCTGCCCCTGCTCCCTCCGATCACTGGCTCTGCCCTTGCTCATGCCTGAGGCCTCTGGCAAAGGCCTCTGGCCTGGGCAGGGGACCCCCCCAGTCCCCTCTGATTGCCTGTTCCGCCCCTCGGGCGCTGCCTCCCTCGCCACCTGCCTGGCTAACAGGCCTGACCACTTCAGTGGCAGGGCTGAGCCAGACTGGGCGCTGCCATCTTGTGGCCATGGGGTGGCCATCTTGTGGCTATGGGGACTGCCAACTTTGTTATGGAGTGATGCCTAATTTGCATATTACTTTTATTAGATAGGCTATAGACTAAAGGCCCAGTGCACAAATTTGTGTATGGGTGGGTCCCTCAGGCTGGTCTGTAGGGATCAGGGACCAGCTCGCACCCCCAGCCTTACAGCCCTGCAGCCCTGCCTGGCACCTAGCCATGACCTAGTGGCCACCCCCTCACCTGCTCCACCACCCACCTGCAGGGCGATCAATCAGGGCTGGGCCCCCCCACCTGGCTCCTTTAGTACCTGAAAGCTGAGTGGTGGCTCCATCCCCTATCGCCGCCATCTGCGGGGCAATTGGTCGGGGCTGGGACCCCTGTCTGGCTCCCTCAGCGCCTGGGAGTTGGGGGGCAGCCCCACTCGTACCCACCTTAACCTGGCACTACCCACTCACTTGCTCCACCATCCTGCCATGGTCCCACTCTCATTGGGGCCCATTGGAATTGTCAGCGCCTTGACTGCTGCCCATTGCCAGCGTCATGTCACCAACTCCCACCATGTTCCATACCGCCCCCTAGTGGTTAGCACACATCATAGTGAGCAGTTGAACTCCCAAACTCCCATACGAATGACTGCCCGAGGGGACATTTTGCATATTAGGCTTCTATTATATAGGATACTTACATATATTATATTGCTTAGTTCATTCCTTGTTAGGTTACCTTAGCAAGCATTATTAGCCCCAAGTAGATGACATTAATTCCCTAAGTACATAATAGAGCTAGGATAATCTCCTAGGTCTCCTGATACGTAGTTAAGTGAGTTTCTCACTGTAGCACTATAAACTTGAAGTATTTGAATACCTTCATGTGTGATTACATGTGGTTATCTTGGTAAACAAGATAATCCCTGAGCTGAGGAAAAATAATTTGCTATATACTCACAATAATAATATATTATTTTAGAATACAATGGTCACCAGCTAAAGTGCGTACTGAATTATTAGCAGATTCCAAGTCAGAGTTGAGACAGATTCATGCAATACGTGCAAGGATCAACAAAATGCTGTACTCACAGATGGAGAGACAGAAACACAGAAAAAGGAATGCAACTATATGCCACTGCTTGAACTAGCTGTAGCATGCTTAAATACAATAGGTGCTAGAACAATGGTATTGACAAACTACATAACATAACCCTAAAATGTGTAGCTTGACAGAATTAGGGAGGAGTAAAAAAGTATTCACTTTGCTGTCTGACAACTGAGAACAAAAACACTGACAGGAAAATATAACCTAAAATCCAGGAGAAAGACAATAAGAAACCCAGAAATGACAGATGATAGAATTACTAGGTGTACCAGTTAATAATGCAGATTTTTTCAATAGAAGGAGTTACACATGTTAATATATATGCGATTTGATATATATGCTATTTTGTTGTATTGACAGCAAGCTTCAAAACTTCATATGTCAAATTTTCTGAAGGTGTTAACATCATAGATATTTTTATGCTTAAAAATGTCAAATTTCATGCCAAAAAAGTTGCAGGAAGTTTTAATTCATTACTTTATTTTGAAGAAAAGTGCTGCTGAATACTGACATGGAAGTTGCTGGAGATCCAGGCAGTCTCTCTTAAAGAGCCAGCACATGAACTTACTCAGATTCGATCCCTCTGAGCTCCAACGCTGGGCAGTGGCACTGGGAGAACCAGAAACATACTGGAAGGAACTGGATTGTCTGGCATGGGGGCAGGAACTCAGGGATAGCTTTCTCCCAGATGGAAGTGCTCATAGGGGTCATTGTTCCTGTGCTTGAACCTCCCCCATCCTAGAGCTGACTGACAGCCATATCTGAGTTTCCATCATCATGGCTCATACTGTTCACTCCACCTTGATGATTCCCTGAGACCCTATCCCATCCAACTTACAACCCTATCCAAGTTGTTTGTAGCAGTATTTCCATATGAATGGCCTGTCCTGGCTCAGGCTTCAGACTTTTCTAAAATCTCTCAAACAAGCAACAGCTCATGTCAGTGTGCACCATACTTATAATCCGGCACTAGCACCAGCCTGCCTTGCAGCACAGCTTGGCCTCACCTGGGCATTTACAAACCCAGTACAAACAGCAGCCATCTTGGTTGGTAACTCCTGCTGGGTGGTCCCAGGCAGTGGCTGTCTTTGCACCTACTGGGAAGCCCCAGAGCCAGTGCACCTGGTGGACAGCTTCAGACCATACAAGATTACAACTCTACACATCCACAAGTGACACACTCAAGGAAATTAGTGAGAACATCAATAACATGAAAAAGTACCAGTCAGAAATTAAGCATATACTAACTGAGATAAAGAATAATTTACAGGGAACCAACAGTGGAGTAGAGGATACCAAGAATCCTCTACTATTTGGAATATGAGAAAGCAAAAAGCACCCAATCAGAAGAGCAAAAAGAAAAAAGAATCCAAAAATATGAAGTAGTGTTAGGAGCCTCTGGACAACTTCAAGTGAACCAAAATTTGAATTATGGGGTGCCAGAAGGAGAAGAGAGAGCAAGATGTTGAAAACCTATTTGAAGAAATAATGACAGAAAACTTTCCCTACCTGGTGAAAGAAATAGACTTACAAGTCCTGGAAGCACAGAAAATCCAAAAAAAGAGGAACCCAAAAAAGTCCATACCAAGACACATCATAATTAAAATGGCAAGTGTTAAGAGAGAATCTTAAAATCAGCAAGAGGAAAGCAGTTAGTTACCTACAAGGGAGAACTCATATGATTGTCAGCTGATTTCTTAACAGAAACCATGCAGGCCAGAAGGGAGTGGCAAGAAATATTCAAAGTGATGAATAGCAAGGACCTACAATCAAGATTAATCTACCCAGCAAAGCTCTCATTTAGAAACGAAGGTCAAGATAAAGAGCTTCACAGATAAGAAAAAAATAAAGGAGTTCATCACCACCAAACCAATATTACATGAAATGTTGAAGGGTATTCTTTAAAAGGAAGAGGAAGAGGAAGAAGAAGAAAAAGAAGTAGAAGAAGAAGAAATATGAACTATAAAATAGCAATAAATACATATTTATCAACAACTGTACCTAAAAATCAAAATAAACAAATAAGGAATCTAAGGAACAAAATAAATTGATGAATAAAATAGAATCAGAGGCATGGAAACATGGAATAGACTGATGAATCTCAGAGGAAGGGGGTTGGGTAGAGATTAACCCAAAATCTTATATGCATATATGCACTGCCTATGGACAAAAGGGTGAAAGCTTGGGGTGGGGTGGGAACAGGGTAGAGTGGGGCAATGGGAAGAAAAAAAAGGGGACACCAATAATACCCTCAACAATAAAAATTTTTTTAAAAAGATTGTTGTTTTTACCTGAAACCATATAATCCTATTAACCAATGTCACCAATAACTTTAATTAAAAAATGATTGTTATTTTAAAAGATCCAGGGAACAAAATTAACTCGTAGATATTAAAAATATGACAGCAAAAGAAAAGTTGAAGAAAAATGATGAAATTCACCAAAAAGTGGGGCAAAAAGACAAAGACATCGAAAAGAAATTATTTTGTATAAAACTATTTTATATAAAAAGGAAAAAAAATCTTTTTATATAAAAAGAAAAAAAATAGTCCAGTATGGTCAATATCTAAATAATAGGCATTTGTGAAAGAGAAAACAGTAAAAATTAGGGAAGAAAACCATCAACTAAGTAATTGAAGACAATTCTCTAGAACAGAAGGATATGAATTTCCAGATTAAAAGGGTCCACCAATAACCTAGCACTATGAAGCAAAACAGACCTATACCAAGGCACATTATGAAATTTCACAACACAGGGGACAAAGAGAAGATCTTACAAGCTCACAGACAGAAAACAGTAATTCACAACAAAGGACCAGGAATTGGATCAGTTTAAGCTTTTCAAAAGCAATCCTGAAAACCACAAGAAATGAAACAATGTTCTCATTATTCTGAAGGGAAATTATTTCCAACTTAAAATTCCATTCCAGCTGTTAAGTATTATTAAGTATTATAGTAAACGTGCAAGATCTCAAGGCATGTAATGGCCTCAAAAAATGTACTCTTATTATGCACTAGAGGCCTGGTGCACAAATTCATGCACCAGTGGGGTCCCTCGGCCTGACCTACAGGATCAGGCTGAAACTGGCTCTCTGACATCCCTCAAGGGGTTCTGGATTGCGAGAGGGCCCAGGCCAAGCCGAGGGACCCCACAGTGCATGATCAGGGCCAGGGAGGGATGCAGGAGGCTAGCCAGCTGGGGAGGGACCACGGGAGGGCTCCAGGGCATGTCCAGCTCATCTCACTAAGTCCCCGATCGGCCGGATCCCAGCAGCAACTAACCTACTGGTCAAAGCATCTGCCCCCTGGTGGTCAGTGCACATCATAGTGAGCAGTTGAGTTGCCTTAGCATATCATTAACATAGTATGCTTTGGTTGGTTGAACTAATGACCAGACAACCTGTCACTTAGCATATTAGGCTTTTATTATATAGGATTCTTTCCTCAGGTTTCTGCACATGTGTATCAGCAAGGCTCTTCTTGACACCTTTTATAAAAGAACAAATCTTCATCCCCATCCTGACTTTTGTGTCCTCCTCTGAAACACTGGAATAATAATTTTCTTTTAACCCCTCCAACCTGAAACTCTCTCACTAAAATATAATCTCCAAGAGGACAAGGACTATCCATGTTCACTGATGTGTTCTGAGCACAACAGATTCTCAATAAACAATACTGCTTTCACAGGAATAAATAAATTTATTTAAGTAGACAATGGAACAATAGCACAATCACAGTATCTATTCAAATACAAGGATAAAGTGTAGGCATTTTCAGAAACACAGATCTTACTCACAGTCCTTTGTGAAAGCAGAAAGAATATTTTTCAAAATAGGAAGAAAAGATTATTCCCTACATGGACTATGGTTTTTGATTTTATCCTAAGTAGGATATCTATCCCTTTTACTACCTTAATTAGCAGATAAAATCAATCTCTGGTTCTCCCCTTTCACAAACAAAGAAATAGCTTAGTCTTAATTAATTCGATCTTATTGAGATTCCTTAATAGTATGATTCACTTAGTGGAAATTCACCCTGAAAGAAACAGAAAACACAGACTTCCAAAAGCCTCACATGAATAGAATTTGGCTAGGTATGGTTATGGCCAGATCAGAACAGCTGATGCTTTTCCCTCCCTTCACTGTAGCCTAGTTGCAGCTGCAGCTGCCAGACATGGGAGAGGCTCACTGTTCATAGCACAGAATGTCCGCTTTGAACCATAGCTAGAGGCAGACTGCCAGTTATCTGCAGGAGATAACTGAAATTAAAGTAGAAGTTAATGGAAAAACTTGACTACTTTTTAAAATGTGTCTATTCAATTAAGGCCTGTTAAGCTTATATTTCTAAATATATGAAGCTTAAAAATACATTTAGTCATCTTTGACTAATCCATTTCATTCACCAAATATTCACAAACTAAACTTTGTTTCCTGAAATTTACATACATCAGCTTTTTAGACTTAGAAAATTGACTAGCATCTCTTCTACTGCAGTGGCTAAATCACTTATTTCTTTTCTTCTTTTAAATCCCAGCACTAGTCACAGTATCAAGCACATAGTACTTAATGAACTCATCCATACAACACCCTCATTTTCAGAGACACTGAGGTTCAGAAACATGTGGCTAGCTCCAGAGGTTTATTTAGAAGTTAGAGCTAGGACTAGCACACAGTCCTTATTCCAGACTTTTCTTTTAATGTCTAATCCAATTCAAACAAAGATGTGGGGGAAAGCAACAATACATTTTTGAATCGTGAATCATGCTGGCTCTTTCATGTAGTTACTAGTCTCCCTAAAAGTTAACCAGACAGATTTACAAGTAATCCAATTAGATATGACCTCTTCAAAGGCAACAATTTTACATGCATCTAATAAAAACTCAAAAGAAAAGATCCTAAATTTTATATCCAAGGACAGTCTATTTAATCTGCATGAATTCAACATTTGCATACCCATTCTGAAGTATATACAGATTTAATCTTTCTGCAGACATCTAGCACCCTCAGATGTGTGAAAGCAACATCTGCACAGTAGATCATGTTCAGTTAATAAAGCTCATACAAGATGTGATGGGGAGGTACATAGGGGCTGCATCATTATACCAATTCTATACTGAAGGCTCTGGAGAATCATAGCATTTTATATATATAAAAGCCTAAGCGTCTGTCCAATTGGTAGTGATGATGCGTAATGACTACCAGGGATGCTCAATGCACAGGCATGGAAACATGGAACTGACTGATGAATCTCAGAGGAAAGGGGGGAGGGGAAAGGGCGGAAAGAGATTAACCAAAGATCTTATATGCATACTGAGGCCCTTGGACTGGCCTGCAGGGATTGGGTTGAAAGTGGCAGTCCAACCTCCCCCGAGGGGTCCTGGATTGCGAGAGGGCACAGGCCAGACCAAGGGACCCCACTGGTGCATGAATCTGTGCTCCGGGCCTCTAGTTTTAAGTATAAAACTGACAGATCTGCATTTTAGAAAGATCATTTTGACAGCGACATGAAAGATATTTTTTATAAGAGAGACAAAACTGTAGGCAAAGAGACCTTAGGCTGCTTGCTCAAGTAATTCAAGTGAGAAATGATGAAGGTCCAAGCTAAAGGGATGATGGGACAAATTGAAGAAATGTGTACAGATTTAAGCAGTATTGCAACTAGGATCCTAGTTAATAATTAAAAAACTCAAAAAACTAAAATGTAAAGTAGAATCTTACTGGTGTTATAAAGTGAATAAAATCTTCAAACTTTATTGAAACTCATAATAAAAGGCAAATAAACAACTTTTCTAACATTATCTTCATGCTGTTAAGATAGTAACCAAAGACCACCAAATCTGTCCTTTAGATTCTCTGGGTAACCAAGTGTCTAAAAGTATTTTGGTTAAAACAAAGCTCCCTTTAATCCCAGAGCCAGCATCCTAATATGTTACCATTGAAAGGGAAAGACAGGAAATGAATCAATAAACCCTAGGCACATGCTTGGCCTGGAAAGACACAGCATATCAAGGAGCAGAAATCTGAAAACAAAGGCCCTGGGTAATTTAATGACCAGGCCGGAAACTGCTGACTGCCGGTTTAATTGTTTGAATAGTGCCCAAATTGTCTGATGAGGTGACCACCCTAAGACTTTTATACCATTTACTGCCTATGACCACATGGGCAAACATGAGAAATAGTTCTAAAGAATGCAGGAATCTTGAATAACTTCTATTAATCACACCTATGATTCCAAAGAAAAATTTTAGAGTTAAAAGCTTATCTATAATAATAAAAGTGTAATATGCTAATTAGATCAGACGTCCTTCCAGATGAAGCAGGGCTATGAGGGAAGCCTGGGTCCCGGGTGCCTGCTGGCGGCCAGAGGGAAGCCCGGGTCCCAGAGGGAAGCTGGTGCGGTACGGGCAGCCAGAGAAAGGAAGGCCTACTCTTGCACAAATTTTGTGCATCGGGCCTCTAGTAATATTTATAAATTAGTGTCCTGGTGCACGAATTCATACACATTGAAAATAAATTATTTAGAAGAAATATTTTCATATCGCTATTCACCCTTTCTCTATAATAGAAGTGTCAACCAAATTCACAATCAACAATGACAGATCAAAACACACACGTGATTGGCACCAGCGAGAGCTTTATATCCTATACTAGTAGCCTTGCACACGAATCTGTGCACCAGAAGGTCACTGCCGCCCTCCTATAGCTCTCTGGCTGCTGCCCCACCCTCCTGTAGCTCCCCCTGAACCCCTTCATAGCTTGTTGCCCTGCCCTCTCTTGTAGCTCTCCACCACCCACTTGCTTGCTGCCCTGCCCTGTCCTGTAGCTCTCTGCTGCCTGCTTGTAGCCAGTAGGTCACTGCCACCCTCCTATAGCTCTCCGCCTGCTGCCCCACGCTCCTGTAGCCCCCCCCGCCCTCATCCCCCACTCATAGCTTGCTGCCCTGCCCCCTCTTGTAGCTCTCCGTAGCCCACTTGTACCTCGCTGGCCCACCCTCCTGCTGATCTGTGATCTGGTCACGATGCGCTTGGCCATTACGCCTCAGGGTGTAATGGCTAATTAGTATATTCCTTTCTTATTATATCTATACTAATAAAAGGGTAATATGCTAATTAGACTGGAAGACCTTTCAGATGTTCTTCTGGACAAAGCCATGGTGGCAGAGCTGAGGTAGAGGTGGTTAGGGGCCAAGAGGGGAGGGCAGTGTGGGTGATCATGCCAGGATGGGACAGCAGTTGTGGGTGATCAGGCTGGTGGGGGGGGGGGTACAGTTGGGGGCGAGCAGGCCAGCAGGCAGAGTGATTAGGGGCAATCAGGCAGGCAGGCACGTGAGTGGTTAGGAGCCAGCAGTCCAGGATTGTGAGAGGGATGTCCAAAACTGGCAGTCGGACGTCCTTTGAGGGGTCCCAGATTGGAGAGGGTGCAGGCCTGGCTGAGGGATCCCCCCACAACCCTGTGCATGAATTTCGTGCACCAGGCCACTAGCAGGATAATAAAGTGCGAATATGCTAATTAGACAGGACAGCAGAATGAAGCCAGGGCAGCTGCAAGGGCCAAGGCAGCCGGGGCTCTGAAGGCCTACCCTTTTCTGAATTTTGTGCATCAGGCTTCTATATATAGATAAACTTGCTTAATTTAGACCTGCTTTCTGATTTAAACTTTTTCCAGCCCAGTGAAGCACCCCAACTTCTCTTTCAGATAACTGTCAGCAACACAGCAGTAAATATCAACACAAAGCAGATTATTATTGTAGATCATGCAGGGAGAACAAAGGGTAAAATATGTAACTGTAGCAGCGTTTGACTATATTCTGCGCAGTGAGAAAACCTGAAGTCATTTTCAAGGTCCACCATTTCTTACTTCTTTTCAGTCAGGTCAAGTTTCTAAGCTTTCTAACTCTATTTTCCAGCTAATGAAAAGAAAATAGGATTTCACTGAGTCTCCTATCTACCTACTACTACTCCAGGACTTCTGTGAGGATCAAATGAGGTGAGGCACAGGAAAATGCTTCACAAACATTTGGTTACAGTGTAAACTGTTTCCACCTGGTTATAATGCAAGCCATGTTCACAGGCTGAAGAAACTCCAAGGAGGCTAGTCGCTAGGGAGAGGAAGCCGGGCATTGCTATGTGATGTCATCACCCAGAAGGACACTTTGCATATTAGCCATATACACACACACACACACACACATATGTGTGTGTGTGTGTGTGTGTGTGTGTATGACCTAATGCTCTTTTCAGCAAATTCATTTGCCATGACATATTAATACCCTTCAGGAGAAACAAGATGGCGGCATAGGGTAGACACTGTAAATGCAGCCGTGAACAACTATTTCAGAAAAACCACGGAAAGAACACACGGACACCACTCGCACCCACAGGAAGGCTGGCTGAGTGAAAATCCTACAACTAGAAAAGAGTCTGAGACTCAGAGGAGCGGCGGAAGCAAAGTACAGAGGTACGGAGGCGCGCGCACGGGGCTCGAGGAGAGGGCTGGTGCCGGAGGTCGCGGTTCTTTTCCAAAACGGAGAGAGCCACAAGTTCCCAGCGGCTCTGAACTCCAGTTCCAAGC
>PVJC01020768.1:7940-29022 GCA_004026665.1 Murina feae
CCCCTCCCACCCCCACCCCCACCCCCGTCACCAAACCCTGTGGCTTCTACCTCCATACTGAAGCTCGCAGTCATCTCCTTCCATTTCTCTCCATTCCAGATCTGGAAGAAAAACACACAGGCGCTGAGTCTAGTCAGCAAGTTAGAGCGACCACATGTCCCAGGAATTCCACCTCCAAACACCGAAACAAGGTCTTGAAGAGGTATGTGCACACTGTGTTCTGGTATCATTACTCACAAAAGCTAAAACATAGGAGCAACTGAGTGTCCATCAATGAATGCACCGATAAACAAAATGGGGTCTGTATGTATAATGGCAGGTTCTGCAAAATGCTGCCGCATGGAGGAGCCTGATACTGGAGGAAGAAAGCCAGTCAAGACCAGACAGATACTGTTAAGAGTCCCTCATTGGAGGAACCTACAGTACAGACAGACAGAGTAATGGTGGGTACCAGGGGTTGGGGAAGGGGAGGGGAGTGTCACGGTTTAATAGTTATAGAATTTCTTATTTACAGGGTGAGTAAAGTTATGGGGTGGATGGTGCTGATGGGCACACTACAATGTGAATGCACTTAATGCCATTGAACTGTACACTTAGAAATGATTAAGACAGTAAACACTATGTCATGTGTATTTAACAAAAAAAGGGAAAACCTTTGGGGAAGAAAACCATTTTATAGTGAATGATTCTGTGGCACTTAGCACAGTCACCCGTTGTGCCACCTCCACTTCTTACATACTTATCTCCAAACATTTCCATCACCTGAAAGTAAGGCTCTGTCCCCATGAAGCAATTTCCCACATCTCCCCTCCCAGCCCCTTGAGCCAGCCTGCACTCGTGGCAGCCGCACCCTTTACACTCCCACCAGCAGTGCACGGGGTTCCAGCTGCTCCACATCTTGGCCAACACTGGTTCTTTCCTATTTGTTTGTTTTTCTTAAATATATTTTATTGATATTTTACAGAGAGGAAGGGAGAGGGATAGAGAGTTAGAAACATCGATGAGAGAGAAACATCGATCGGCTGCCTCCTGCACACCTTCTACTGAGGATGTGCCCACAACCAAGGTCATGCCCTTGACCAGAATCGAACCTGGGACCCTTCAGTCCACAGGCCGACGCTCTATCCACTGAGACAAACCAGTCAGGGCTGTTTGTTTGTTTTTATAGTTGCCACTCAAGTGGGTGTCAGGTGGTATCTTACTGGATAAATATTTGTTTGAATTAATAAAACAAAACGTGACTGACCCTAACTTATTTGCATATTTCGTGGAGCTATTTTTGCATAACATTATTAATATCCAATAAAACACATTAATTTGGGGACACACCAAATCTATGAAAGACACATCCAAAGTGAGTTACTAGGAGAAATGAAGATGTCTGGAGTGTGGCCACACCTTGAAGCTTAAGTCACGAAAGGCAGCTACAGTCCACCTTGCAAATCTCCAGAGAACAACAAACCAGCATATAGGAACCGAGCCCCAGCCTGCTCAGGACAGTTCCAAGTTATACCTGTGGTCCCGATAACACACACCTTTCCCTCTCAGAGATGCCCAAGTTAGAAACTGATCAGTCACCCCAGACATGTCTCGGGTGGCAGTTATGATGTGCTCACACCGGACTGACGGACAGACATGTCCTGGTGAGCAGTGTGACATCCCCTGTTTAAAACGGAATCCTAGTTTGAATATAAAAGAGAACTTTAAAGGACTCCTCGATGGAATACTCTGTGAAAGAAAAACAAAGCCCATGTTTATTTACTTTTTAGGTGCATGACCCCCGGCCAGGGCGGTGCTGGGAGAAGCATCCTGAAGGGACAGAGGAACTGTGCAGGGTCTGCCGGGGGTGGGCGGGCCCAACCTTACCTGCAATGGCCACAGCTGCTGGTCTCTCAGAGGCTTTTACTTCAGGGGCTACTTCTCCCAGATCTGATTGTCTGAAACAATTTCAGAAGAACATTAGAACTAAAATAATAAAATATCACATTGGCTGCATATCAAAATCTCTTGAGGAGCCTTTAAAAACTACAAATCCTGATCGCACCCCAGATCCTCGAAACCAGACTCTCAGAGGTTCTGAGTCCAGGCCAGGTGTCACTGCATCTGGAAGTGCCCTCGGCGGCTCTGACGTGCAGCCACACTGAGGGGCACAGGCCTGGAAAACCAGCCCTCTCAGAAACCAGCAGCCATCACAAAGACGTAAAAATATACATACCCTCCGACCAGTAACTCCACTTCCACCCTAAGGAGATAATTAAGATTTAGTTACAAAGATGTTGATGCCAACTTTATATATTACAGCAAACAACTGGACACATTTTAAAAGCAGCCCAATAACAGGGCGTTCTGTGTACGTCTTATTCTGCTACCATCGCAAAGCATTCTATGGATCTCATTTTGTAGACAAAGCCATGTTAGAGAAGATGTGGAGCCTGGCCGGCGTGGCTCAGAGGTTGAGTGTTGACCTATGAACCAGGAGGTCACAGTTCGATTCCCAGTCAGGGCACAGGCCCGGGATGTGGGCTTAACCCCCAGTGTGGGGGTGTGCAGGAGGCAGTTGATCAATGTTCTCTCTCTCTTTGATATCTCTATCCCCCTCTCCCTCTCCCTTCCTCTCTGAAATCAATAAAAAAATAATTTTTTTAAAAATACGTTGTGGAATGGTGTTGGGGGGAAGTCAGGTGAGAGTGTGCACAGAGCAATGACCATTTATCGGCAGGTAGACTCAGGAGAGCCAGAGGTGCTCACCCAAAGTGGACAGTGTGGGCAGGGAGGGGTGGTCCTGACTCCTGAATAGGTGTGATGAGTACAGCCCACTTCAGAACCCCTATTTTAGGGGTGTCATAGGGATGAGTAAACGTGCTGCCTTGGTCAGAAGCCAGGGCCCACGGTTGAAGACGGACACACAGAAGAGTTCAGACAAAGGACTCGTGGAGCTGCACTGGGATTGCAGGTCCACCTGCTCCCTGGCCTGCATGCTCATGTGCACATATGTTTGTGTGTGTGCGTACACATGTGTAGATTTCCTAGCTCTGTCCACTGACAGGGCCACAGCTGCAGTGAGCACACCAAGCATACCTTAAAGTCATTCTTTCCTAACAGGCACCAACTCTCCATGGGAAATGGTTGATGCCAGACCTGGGGCTGAGAAAGAACCAGACGAGCCTACGTATCTAATTTCAGAAAGGGCTCATACATACATACATGTGTACACACACACGTGCATATATACATACGCACATGTACATACACATATGTACATGCATACGCACATACATGCATACGTAGATACGTACATGCATAAATATGTACATGCACATGCATACATACCTACATGCACACATGCATGAAGAAGTGAATGAATGAATGAATGAATGAATGAATGAATGAATGAATTCCAGGGCATGTCCCAGGACCAGCAGCCAGCCTGAAGGGGTTCCCACTGTCACATCTGGGACAATTTGAGCACGAACATTTAATACGGTAATTAATTAAAGCCATTGAGGAGCAGGAATCAATGAGTGTGTGCAGACAGTGAGCAGAGGAGCCCACGGGGACGAGGGTGCTGGTCGTGACAGGATGCCTCCGAGGAGCTGCGGCAGCCGGAAGGGCACCAAGTGCAGCATCACAAGAGGAAACACCAAGACACCAAGTCCCGGCAGAAACGCTGGCAAGGGTGAGGTGTCCGCCCAGCCTCGCAACGTCTTCGCAGACGGCCTGCCGGGTACCGGGGAGAGAACCCCGTGGCCCCGAGGAAGGAGGGCTGTGGCGGGGAAGGCTGAACCCTGAGGGAATCATAAGGACAAACCCAAAGTGAAACTTCATGCCAGATGGGAGGAAACTGCATTTTCCCAAAGGAGGACAGTTGTAGCCCAAACAGAAAGTATTGAGGAAATGGGCCAGAGCAAGTGCTGTAGAGACAGCAAAGCAAAGCCCAACACCTCGCCCTCGACTGGATCTTGAAATAGAAGGAGAAACTTCGGGGTCTGCTGACCAAATTGAAATATGGCTGCTGTCCATGTTCAGTTTACTGATGTTGACAACTACACTCTGGATGTGTAAGAACATCCCTAGTCTTAGGACACAGACACAGGAGGATTCAGGGATAAAGGCGATGATGTATGCAACTTACCTTCTAATGCTTTTAAAAAATGGCACATGTGTGTAACTTATATATGCATGTGTGTATACACACATACATACACATAGAGACAGCGAGGGAAAGAATAACAAATGAGAATGGCAAATGAGCTAAAATGTCAAGAATAGGCCACTCTTTTTACATTTTTTGCAGGAAACGAGTAAAATCGGATCCACCAGGGTGACTGTCAATGGACATGAGGAAACATACCTTGGAACCGGCAAAAATAAAAATGTTTTACGTCGTTGTCGTGTGTGTGCCGCTCATAAACTACGCAGTGAAACGCGGTACATGTGCAAGTTTTGTAATGTACCCCTGCACAAAGGAAAGTGTTTCGAATGCTACCACACAGTGGCGGGAAAATGCCCACTTACAAAGTGTTAAAAATATTTTTTTATTGATTTCAGAGAGAAAGGAAGAAGGAGAGGGAGATAGAAACATCAATGATGAGAGAGAATCATTAATTGGCTGCTTCCTCCACGCCCCCCAATCGGGATAGAGCCCGCAATCCAGGCGTGTGTCAAACCCTGACCTCCTGGTTCATAGGTTAACGCTCCACCACTGAGCCATGCCAGCTGGGCTAGGCCACTCTGTATAAGGGGAATTTTTATTTTTATAATTTATTTCTAAGCAGAAATTATTTCTAAGTAAAACGCTTAAAAGTTAATAGAGGTGAGGCATTTCTGGGTATAGTATCAGTTTATTCTGTCTTATTTGAAGTCTTTAAATAGAAGCACGTACTTATTTAATAAAATTAGAAGGGCTGTGAAAATGATGCTGCGGGGGGCGGGGGGGGGGCGGGGGTCAGGACCAGAACAGTGTGTGGGTGCTGCAAGGGGACCCAATGCTTGGGGCCTCTTGCAGCCACTGTCAGCTGTAGTTTGTGGCAGGCATCTGGGAAACACACAATCCAGCTCCGCTTAATCCACCAGCAGCACGAGTGCTGCGTGCACAGTCCCCACGCCTCCCCCAGGAGATTTCAGGACCCACGTGGTTATGCCAGCACGTTTCTTGGGTCCCCCCTCTGCCCACTCTGAGGAGTGCCACTTCTCATACTGGTCACCGAGCACTAAATAAGTGACTTCATCGGAACTGCTGCTGGTAAACATGGGCATTTACCTTTTCACTGTTCTACTTTTGTAATAAGGAAAGGAAGCAGCCTTAACAAAAGATAACAGCAGGATGGGTTAAAAAGAGTTCCCCTGAGGGCAGGTATTTGCAGCCCAGGTGAGAACAGCCACAAAACCTCACTTGCTTTTTTTAAATTTTGTTTTATTGCTTAAAATATTACAAAGAGTAGTACATATGTCTCCTTTTTTTTCCCTTGACCTTCCCCCGCCTCCCCTACCCCCCCCCGTGTTTTGTGTCCATTAGTTATGCTTCTATGCATGCATAAAAGTCCTTTGATTGATCTCTTACCCCCTCCCCCAATCCTCCGTGGCCTTCCTGCTGTAGTTTGACAGTCTGTTTGATGCTGCTCTGCTTCTGTATCTATTTTTGTTCATCAGTTTATAATGGTCTTTATTATCCATAAATGAGTGATATCATGTGGTATTTTTCTTTCACTGACTGGCAGAAACACCAATCAGAAAGGATGTATGCATCCCTATGTTCATAGCAACACAAATTACCATAGCTAAGATCTGGAAACAGCCTAAGTGCCCATCAGCAGATGAATGGATTAGAAAACTGTGGTACATCTACACAATGGAATACTATGCTGCTATAAAAAAGAAGGAATTCTTACCATCTGCAACAGCATAGATGGAACTGGAGAGCATTATGCTAAGTGAAACAAAATCTCACTTTCATCCAATGCTTTTTGTTGATGTTAATCCTCATTGGAGGCTATTTTCCCACTGATTTTTAGGGAGAGTGGAAGGGAGAGGGAAAGACAGAGAGAAACATCGATGTGAGAGAAACACATCCATGGGTTATCTCCTGCACGAGCCCTGACCAGGACCTAGGCCAGGAAGGAGCCTACAACCAAGGTATGTGTCCTTGACCGGAATCAAACCTGGACCCTTTGGGCTGCAGGCCGATGCTCTATCCACTGAGCCAAACCAGTGAGGGCCATCGAGTGCTTTTCACTGACAACTCTACTTCTAGTACCTGAGTTGTGTCCTTCGAGTCGCCATGCTGGAGCCATAACCCCCACTGTGACTATTTGGAGAAAGGGGAGGGCATCACCTGGGATCAAATGCGGTCCCTAAGGGGCAGCCCTGACCTAGTGGGACTGGTGTTCCTGCGGTTGCTCTCTGCCTGTCGGCTCAGGGAAGGTCACAGCAAGAAGGCGGGCACCTACAAGCCAGGAGCGGAGCCCCAGCAGAAACCAAACCAGCCTGCAGTGTGATCTGCGAGAAATGAAGGTCTGCTGTTCAGTCCCCAGGCCTGGCACTTGCTTGTCACAGCAACCTTGAATCACGGGAGCCTCCTCAGGCCGTCCACAGCTGACCACCCTTCCAGCGGCTTCAGACACGGGCAAGGGGGCTTCAGCACAGCAGCGTTTGAAAACCACTAACATCATTAATACCTGTGTCTGACTCCAAACATACGACAAATACAGAACACAGGAAAGCACCAAGAAAGGCCAAGCTCTTTGAAAGATTCTCAAGGTGTTAACCCGTCTCCTCCTTTCAATCTAGTCACGCGGCTCAGGTCGTCCATGAACTGACGATACTCAGGACTAACTCTATGGCTTGCTTCACTGCTTAGGGGGCTACTGAGGTTCATCTGTCCTCTCCAGACTCCAGGGCACGGGCACAGGAGAGCCCAGCGCTGGCACTGCCCGGGGCATGCACTGCAGACACGGGCTCCCCCTCCTGCTGGTGCACCTCCCCACACACTTCTCTCCAGGGTGAGGGGTGGTGGACTGCTGCCCTGAGGGCCTAATGTGTCTAGCAATTCCTTCTCAGTCAGGAGATGGGTGTCCTGGTGTGCACGCAGGACTTCCTTCGCGTTTGCAGGTGGCATCAAGACCCTGACAACTGTGCACTGCTGGTGGGAATGCAGAATGGTGCAGCCACTGTGGAGAACAGTATGGCATTTCCTCAAAAAATCAAACATGGAACTCCCATTTGGCCCAGTGATCCCACTTCTAGGATTATATCCCAAGAAACTACTAGAAACACCAATCAGAAAGGATATATGCATCCCTATGTTCGTAGCAGCTCAATTCACCATAGCTAAGATCTGGATTCAGCCTAAGTGCCCATCAGCAGATGAAGGGATTAGAAAACTGTGGTACATCTACACAATGGAATACTATGCTGCTGTAAAAAAGAAGGGATTTGCAACAGCATGGATGGAGCTGGAGAGCATTATGCTAAGTGAAATAAGCCAGTCAGAGAAAGATAAATATCACATGATCTCACTCATTTGTGGATTATAATGAACAACATACACCAATGAACAAAAACAGATCCAGAGACAGAGAAGCATCCATCAGACCATCAAACCTCAGAGGTTTGAGTTAAGGGGAGAGATCAACCGAAGGACTTGCATGCATGCATATAAGCCTAACCAATGGACACAGACACCAGGGGGCTGAGGGCATGAGTGGGGAGTTGGAGGAGCCCAAGGGGGGATAAGGACATATATGTAATACCTTTATCAACAGAGAAAAAAAGTTATAGTAAAAAAGAAAAAAGACCCTGACAACTCTCAGTGTCTGCCTCGCTGGCTGCCTCTCTAAGGAACTGCCCGAGGGGCTTTGTACTTACACCTGGAGAGTCTGGCTCAGGAAACTGCCCCCCCCACACACACACACACACTGGAGACGCCGGGACCACTCAGAGCTGTGTGTAGCTTGCAGTGTCCCCCGGTGCCCAGAACTGCGTCCAAACCTCATGAACTGGGCCAGTTCCCAACAACAAACCCAGCTCCTTCCCTGACGGTGCCAATCAAACACAACGGCACAGAACATATCCGCACAGAAGAGCCACCAGGGCGCTGCCCACTGCAGTGTGGTCGGCAACATGTGGTAACTGCTCTGGATAATGAAGACTCTGACAAAACTTTTGCCGTTTGATGCTGACAGCTTTCAAGCCCTGCCACATGTGCTCGCTTTGGCAGCACATATACTAAAATTGGAATGAAACAGAGAAGGACAGCATGGCCCCTGCGCAAGGATGACACGCAAATTGGTGAAGCATTAAAAAAAAAAAGAGACCTGCCACTTGCCGCTCCAGCTCCACACGAGGGCCCGAAACACGACAAAGCCAAAGCCAGTTACTCTGCTCACACAGCTTCACAAAATTATCATACACCCTCTTGGTGTACGTGATGGGGTGAACTGTTACTTCTCCCCCCCCCGCCCCCGCTCCTGCCCCCCCAAAAAGAATTTGTTCAAGTCCTAACCCCAGACTCTTAACAGGAACTTGTTTGGAAATGGGGACTTGGCCAATGTAATTAGTTAAATTAAGATGAGGCCCCACTGGGACAGGGTGGGCCCCTCATGCCAGGGCTGGGTCCCTGGAAGAGGACCATCTGGACACAGGAAGAAAGACATGACAGTGGAGGCTGAGATGCAGGGAGGGGTCTCCAAGCCCAGGAACACCAGGATGGACAGCAGCTGCCAGACGCTGGGTGAGCAGGACAGACTCCCTCGAGCTCCCAGAAGAAACAGCTCTCCAGCACCTCAGTGCTGGGCTTGTTCTGCTCAAGCCCAGTGTGTCCAGCTGCTGCAGCCCCGGTTCTCCCCTCGAGCGACCGTCCTCTCTGCTTCTTACGAGGACGTCAGTCATTGGATTAAGGCCCCACCTCGCCCAGCCAACCTCACCTTAACTAATCACCTCTGCAAAGAGCCAACCGGGGAAAAAGGTCACATTCACAGGTGCTAGAGGCTAGGACTTCAACAAGTTTCAGGAGGAGGGTGGGCACACGTCAACACGCAACATCCAAAACCGGGGGTCAGAACTCTGCAAGGTGACCAAGGGCCCTGCACCCGCTGGCTAGGGAGCACCTTCCCATCAGGCAACACTGCCGGGGCTGCTTGCCAGGCCCTTCAGCAGGCCCTGGGCAACCATTTTGCAACACCCCAACCAAGGGTGCTCCGAGGAGAAGAGGTATCCTGAGCGCCCAGTCCTCACCCCGAGTTGGTGCTGTGAAGGTTTGCCCAGGGAAAGGAAACGGACGGCAGCCCTGATTCTGCAGGAACTGACCCTAGAGCAGGGCTGGAAAGAGGGTATAAACACTCATCACACACACTACAGCAGCAGTCGCCAACCTTTCGGACCTCACGGACCACCGGTTGGCGACCGACCGCCGCTCTACAGAACACACACGTGGTCACAGCCCTGCACACCTTGCAAGGTTGGTGTCGGGATCCAGAGACACTGACGGACGTAATGCGGGTTTTCAGGAGGCGGTCAACATTCTCTTGGATTTATCCCCATAGTCATCTGCTGCTAGGAATTTTTTTAAGATATATTTTTATTGGTTTCAGAGAGAAGGGGGAGAGAGAGAGAGAGAGAGAAACATCAATGATGATGAGTCATTGATGGGCTGCCTCTTGCACGCCCCCTACTGGGGATCAAGCCTGCAATCCGGGCATGCGCCCTGGACCAGAATTGAACCAGGGACCCTTCAGTCTGCAGGCCAAGGTTCTATCCACCGATCCAAACCAGCGAGGGCTAGGAACTTTTACAAAGGCCTGGGATGCATTCGAAGGGCACAAACAACCCTGCTCTTAGCTTCCACTCAACAAGGTGGGGGAGACTGACAACGAACAACAAAGGGTGCTGAGTAGAGGACACCCCGGAAGATGTCCGGGTGGTGAACAGGTGGACATGCTGCTGTAGCTACAGGGCGCTCAGGGCAGGCCTCCCAAGTGGCATGTGTCCAGCAGGCTTGGCAGGAGGTGAGGACATCACCATGCAGCTCTCCTGGGGGGGGGGGGGTAGACCCAGCAGAGGCAGGAGAAGATGCCGGCGGCACCCAGGGCCCCCGTGAGGCCGGTACAGAGTGAGCAGCAGGGAGGCGGCAGGCAAGGTCAGATGAGATGGAGCTTCTAGGCCCTAAGAACAGACTGGCTTTGATTCTGAGGACACAGAGCACCAGCGACACGCCTGTCTTATGTGACAAAGACAAGATGACGATCAGACCTGGGTGGCAGCACCGGAGGTGACACTGGAGGGTCGGGTTCCAAGTCTCTGTGAGGATCTCAATACACTGGCCAGAGCGCGGGAGAGACCCCAGAAAACCTCTCATGCTCGGGCTCAACAGGGCTTCCCGTCTCAGGTGGAAGGGTCTGAGTGAAAAGGGTGGAGGGGGTCACGGGCAGGTTGGTGCTAGATGCCAGCCCAGGACAAAGGACCCCCCCATCCCCCGTGCAGAGGCTGCGCATAGGGCTAGAAGGGCTCGCTGGCCGGGGAAGTCAGCCCTCCATCATGCACAAGGCAGACCACTGCCGCTCCTCCCCTAGAGACACTGCCCACAGGAAGCAGGATGAACGTGCTGATGTGCCCATGACAACAGAGAACAGCCCTGGTGCTGAGGGACCTGGGAAGCCCGAGGGCAACTGCACGCAAGAGAACAGGGGGCTGGGACACCCAGGGGCCTTCCCTTGATGGAGGGGAAGTGCCCACTTACAGCATCAACCAGGGGGAACTTAGGGATCTATCTACCTTATACATGTGCAACACGTGTATGAACAGACTCTAAACGTGAAAGAACATAAGACTTGGACAAAGGAAAAGCCCAGCTGTTTGGGGAAAGGAAGGCTCCAGCTGGTGTGGCTCAGTGGATGGAGCCTCGGCCTGCAGACCGAAGGGTCCCAGGTTCAATTCTGGTCAAGGGCATGCACCTTGGTTGCGGGCTCCTCCCCGGCCCTGGTCAGGGCTCATGTAGGAGGCAACCCATTGAAGTGTTTCTCTCACATTGATGTTTTTCTGTCTTTCCCTCTCTCTTCCACTCTCTCTAAAAATCAATGGAAAGCCCTAGCTAGTTTGGCTCAGTGGATATAGCCTCAGCCTGAGGACTAAAGGGTCCCAGATTCAATTTTGGTCAGGGGCATATGCTGGGATTGTGGGCTCGATCCCCGGTAGGGGGCATGCAAGAGGAAGCCAATCATTGATTCTCTCATCATTGATGTTTCTTCTCTCTCCCTCTCCCTTCCTCTCTGAAATCAATAAAAATATTTTTTTTAATCAATGGAAAAATACCCTCGGGTGATTAACAACAATAAAATAATGCAGTCAATTCTCCCTCAAAAAGCCTATCAGTGAATTTAGGTACAAAAACAGATATGCCGATCCTATGGGGAAAGAGTTGTACGGTACTAGTTGGGAAAATCCTGGGAAAGAACAGTAAGGAAGGAGGACAAAACCTGCAGCAAGTGACGCAAGACACAGGCCACGACACTGGAGGGTGCAGAGCTGGTCTGCGAGTCTGGCAAACGGAGGGTCTGGCCACAGCGCAGCACCCGCTGTTACTCACTCACAACTGCCTGGAAAAATAGAGGGAACCCCTAATGCTGCCTTCACCAGAGTCAATGCCAAACGAGTCTAAGAGTCAAATTAGAAAATGGAACAAAAATGCACTGAAAGAAAAGATTAAAGACTTAACACCTCAGCGTGAACTCACAAGGCAAACGACAGATGGACAAAAGTATGTGTGACAAAATGACAAAAGGCTCACGTTCTCAATGTACAGACATCTATAAATCCACGAGAAAAAGGCAAGGACACCTCCTCAGTGCGTGTCGGGCTCAAGCCAAGCCTCAGCACCGGGCAGGCGCAAGGGGCCTGCATGTTCATCCAATTCCCTTCCTTACCTTTTGGAATGTGTTCCAGGCACGTGTGTTACTTACATTTGAAAACAAGGCAACTAGCCCGGCCAGTGTACCTCAGCGGCTGAGTATCCACCCAGGAACCAAGAGGCCACGGGTGTGGGCTCCATCCCCTCCCTGTGGGGGGCCTTGCAGGAGGCAGCCAATCCGTGATGTTTCTCTCACCAATGTTTCTTTCTATCCCTCTCCCTTCCTGTCTCTATAAAAAATCAATAAAAGAATATTTTAAAAAGTAAAATAAGGCAACTAACAGTTTTATGGAAAACTACAAGGTAGCTCCTGGTGCTTGCCTGGGCTGGAGTCTCAGTCCCCGCTGCGAAGGCTGCAGGTGTGAAGGTTGCAGGTGTGAAGGTTGCAGGTGTGAAGGTTGCAGGTGTGAAGGCTGCAGGTGTGAAGGCTGCAGGTGTGAAGGTTGCAGGTGTGAAGGTTGCAGGTGTGAAGGCTGCAGGTGTCCCTGTCCCATCGTGACCAGTCGGGCGTGTGGGGGAGGCAACCAATCTCTGTGTCTCTCTCACAGGGATGTTTCTCTCTCCTCCACCCCTCCCTACTCTCTCTAAAAATCAATGGGGGGGGGGGGAGAACAAACCAAAAATAAGCTACAACGTAGAGAATCTACAGAACCACCACGTCTGAACCACAACAGGAAAGGCCGTCCTGGACAGGGACATACAAGGTGGATCTCAGAAAGCACAGCCTCGGGTTGGAACCCTCCTTTAAAGGAAATAGCCCCTTCTAAGTTATTTCCTTCTCAGCCAACTTTTGTAAAGCCATAACCGAAGGGACAACCGCTTTTCTAATACAACTTCGTGCACCAACAAACAACGAGAAACCGTCCTCCCTTCAGCTTCACGCAGAGCACTCTGCGGCCAGAACCCGACACTTTTATTTGTGCTTCATTAACCAATATAAACCAACCTTCCTTAAAGTGGTTGTTCTACACCAGTTCCTAACCTAAACTGCTTGGCTAGGTCTCCATTTCCTAGCCTGTATAATGGAGATAAACAACAGGATTTACTGATAGGCTTGTGGTGAAGATTCCGTAACTTAGTACTCGCAAAGGCACGGAGAAGGGGCTTGACAGCTCCTCCATGAACAACCCAGCAGAAGTCACACTGCCCTTCCCGTCTGTGCCCTGAATCCTGCCCTGTCCCCACGGCACCGGCACCGAGCTCAGGAGACGAAGCGCCTGCTGGTCAGCTGGCTGAGACAGGCCAGAGGACCTAAGGAGGCCAGGCCTCCCAGGCTGGACTGTCAGGGAGGCCTGCAGAGCAGACACCTCTGGATGTGTGGATGTCCCGACCTGTACACAGCACACGGGCACAGTTCTCTTTATAAAACAGCATCATGTGCACTAAAGGCTTTGTGACCCTCACTTTGCAGTGGGTGCTTATAGGCTTGTACCAACTTGAGACGTGTGGGGTCATTCTCGAGTAGTTGGAACTGCAAACATCGAGTTTGCGCTAATGCCACCTTCGACAGGGACGCTGCGCAGGGCCCACTGCCTCACAGAGGGGCACACCAGCCTGGCACTGAGTCCCCTTCTGACCATGCCTGCAAGGTGGAGGGCCTGGATGCCAGAGGCACCATCACCTTCTAAAAGGCCTCCCGGGCTTCCCCACCCAGGCTCAGCACCTGCAGGCTGCCCCGCCCTGGGGGGACCTTGACCCCCTGGTGAATCAGCACGGGCCTTCTGAGGGCTGGGCCCTTGTTTATCCATTTATGAGCTCAAAGGACTGACCACTGCTCCCCAGGCCGAGAGGCAGCGGGTCCGAGCCTGTCGCTGCTGGGGGCTGGGTGGGGGGGGGCGGTGAAGCCAGCTCCCCCCACCGCTCATCCCCGCCCCGCCAGGCCTGGCCCCACCACCTCCACCCGCGGGGCAGGCCCGCACCCGCAGGCCCGAGGAGACAGGCAGATGCACAACTTGGTCCGCATCACACGCCCCAGGTCTGGGCCCGCGGGAAGGCGGACGACAGTCCAGGGACGACTCCACCAGCTCGGCCATGACCTTGAGGCCGGCTCCCTCCTCTCGGCCGCCGGGCAGCGGGGCGGCCATGCCCGGCTCCCCGACCACGTCCCCCGAATAAAAAGTACCCCAACGAGAGCATGGCGCT
Source organism: Murina feae (assembly GCA_004026665.1). NCBI lineage: Eukaryota > Metazoa > Chordata > Mammalia > Chiroptera > Vespertilionidae > Murina > Murina feae. The sequence goes on from PVJC01020768.1 coordinate 21,982, forward strand.
TCCCTTTGCACTAGGATTTCTTAAAAATGGCAAACTCTGTCTGCCGCCATGGTTTCCTGGAAAAAGAACATGTAATACGGAGCCGGCGGAAGGGAGGGGGAGGTCAGACCCGGGACGGCCGCCCCTCGGGCCACGGCGCCCCCCGCCCTCGCCGCTGCCCCTCGGGGCGTCCGGGCCGCTGCCCCGCCGCCGCCGGGAGCGAACCCACCGGAGCGACGGCCCCGGGCGCCCCTCCCCCTCCCGGCCCGGCCGCCGCGTCGGCCCAAGGTCGCCGGGTCCGCGGAGCCCGCGCAGGAGGCCGGGGAGGGAGGCCGCCCCCCGCCTCGCCCACCCGCGCCCGCCCGGCCCGAGCGCCGCACTCACCCCGGTGACGCCATGAGCGCGGCGAGGTCTCCGCGCCGCCGCCGCCGCCTCCGCTTCCTCCGCGCGGCTCGGGGAGGGGCCTCGCGCGGCCACCGGCTGCCCGCGGGGCGCTCCGGGCGGCGGGGCTGGGCGGCGGGGGGCGGGGGAGGCCCTGGGAGGGGCGGCGGCGGGAGGGAGGCCCGTGCTGTCCGCGGCCGGCGGGCTGGGAGCTGCATCCTGCCCTTGGGGCGAGCTCCCCGGCGCCCGGTGCTGCTTCTCCCCGCGGGGCCCGGGCGGAGGCGGCGGGCTGCTGGGCGCGCACGACCTGCTGCTCGCTCCCCTGAAACCCCGTCGCCAGACTTCCCCGTCTCGGCACCGGCTCCTGCAGCCACGCTGCTAGGGGTGAGTTTCCAGCTCAGACGACATCAGGATTGAAGTCTTTTCCGATTCCGTGTCTCTGCACGTGCACCCATGTGTAGGGCCACACACGCACATACATGCCACATGCACACACACACATGCTGTGCCCCCAGCCAGGTCACCAACTCGGAGGACCGGGCCAGTTTCCCAAACTCCGTAAATTCCACGTTGGCTTACCATCGCCCATTTCACAGGTGAAGAACCGGTCTTCCCCCCAAGTGGCAGCCTAGCAGGTTCCGCGCTTTCTGCACAGAAACATGGCAAACACCACCAGAAGCCACCCGCACTCGTTTCGCGGGGGCTTTGAACAATAGTGGAAGTTTTGCAGCAACCAAACCAACACTCAGGCAAGGAAAAGCCATCTTCCCAAGGACAGGGAGGTTTGGTGGCCTTTGTACTTGCTATTGCCCATCCTTCCCCAGGTCCTAGTGGCCCTGGTCCAGAGGCCCTGTCTGCCCTGCTGTCTCTAGTTCAAGGGGAAATGGGCGCTGAGAAACGGGGTGGGGAACAGGGTGGAAGCGCTGCCGGGCAAGTGCTGATGGAAGAGCCTGACAATGGATGCTGATGCTGTGGTGAGGGGTCAGCACAGGGGCTCCTGGAGCACACCCTCCGCTCCGAAAGGGTGGTGGGTGGCGAGAAGTTCTCATTAGGTCCAGGTTCTTTGTTCCCAGTAGGAAAGGCAGGGGTTAGGGGGAAGGGAGGGACTTTGGTTCTGGTTGTAGGTGGAAGAACTTTTTTTTCCTTAATTGATTTCAGAGAAGAAGGGAATGGGAGAGAAACCTCAATGATGAGAGAGAATCATTGATCGGCCTGCCTCCTGCACGCCCCACACTAGGGATCCAGCCCGAAACCCAGCATGTGCCCTGACCAGGAATCAAACCATAACCCCCTGGTTCATAAGTCGACATTCAACCACTGAGTCACATCAGCAGGGCTGGAAGGATATTAAAAAAAAAAACAAAAACAAAAAAAAAAACACAGCAAAATGGCAGTAATTCCTTCTCATCAGTAATTATTTCAATGTAAGTGGATTAAACTATCTAATCAAAAGGCAGAGATTGGCAGAATGGATTTTTAAAAAATGATTCGAGCCCTAGCTGGTTTTGGCTCACTGGACTGAAGAGTCCCTGGTTCGATTCCAGTCAAAGGCACAGGCACAAGTTTTCAGTTCGATCCCCAGGAAGGGGAGGGGGGCATGCAGCAGATAGCCACAATCATCTGTGAATGCATAGACTGACTCATCAGTCAGAAAACCCACACTGAGGGACAGTCCACAAAATAACTCTCCAATACTCTTCAAAAGTGTCAAGGTCATCAAAGACAAAGAAATAACTAAAGAACTGTCTAAGATGGCAGGAAGCTAGAGGGACAGGATGAACAAATGCATCATGGGATCTTAAATCAGCTCCTGAACTAGAAAAAGAATCTTAGACAACTAGTGAAATTTGAATAAAGTCTGTAAATAGTTCATAGTATTATACAGATGTAAATTTTCTGGATAATTGTATCACAGTTATGTAATGTGCTAATGTTAGGGGAAACCAGGGAAAGGGTATACAAGAATTCTGTGTGTTATTGTTACATTTTAAACAGCTTTACAGACATATAATTTTCCAATTAGCAACCACTGCCTATTCCCTCACTCCCTCATCCCTAGGTGACCACTAAGCTACAGTCTTTATACAGTTGCCTATTCTGAACATTTCATATAAATGGATTCATACAATATTTGGCCTTTTGTGACTGTTTTCTTTCATTTAGGGTAATGTTTTTTAAATATATTCCATTGATTTTTTACAGAGAGGAAGGGAGAGGGATAGAGAGTTAGAAACATCCATGAGAAGAACATGGATCAGCTGCCTCCTGCACACCCCCCACTGGGGAGGTGGCCAAAACCAAGGTACATGCCCTTGACTGGAATCGAACCTGGGACCCTTCAGTCCACAGGCCAACGCTCTATCCACTGAGCCAAACCGATCAGGGAAAGCATAGGGTAATGTTTTCAAGGTTCATCCATTGTTCTATATTGAATTGTGTCTCCAAAAGAGTATTTTGGAACCTTAGCCCCCAGTATCTGTGAATGTGAATTTATTTGAAAATTGTGTCTTGCAAATAGATGAGGTCAGGGAGGTGCCCTAACACAGTAGGATTGAGTCCTTATAAAAAGGGGGACATTTGGACACAGAGATAGACATGAAGACGATGTCAAGACACAGGCAGGACACCATCCACAAGCCAAGGACTGCCTGGGGCTGCCAGGAGCTAAGAGAGGCCTGGAAATGTTCCACCTCGCAACCCCAAGAAGGAACCAGCCCTGTCAACAACTTGGTTTCAGACTTCTGGCCCCCAAACTGAGAGACAATAAATTTCTGTTAAGCCACCCGGTTTGAGGTACTTTGTTATGATAGCCCCAAGAATCTAACAGATCCATGTTGTAGCATATATTGGTACCTCATTCTTTCCTACTGCCAAAAATTTCCACTAGGTGGATCTATCCCATTTTTGTTTATCAAGTCAACATTTGGGTTGCTTTGACCTTTTTGGTTAAAATGCATAATGCAGCTTATAAACACAGGTGTTTAAGTTTCTGCGTGGACATGTTTTAATTTCTCTTGGGTATCGACCTAAGAATGGAGTTTCTAGGCCATATAATTGTGTTTAGCTTTTTAAGGAACTGCCACACTGTTTTCCAAAGTGGCCGAACCATTTTTCATTCCCACCAGTGACAGTGTGAGGTTCCAATGTCTCCACAGCAGCACCAAAATGGTCATTGTCTGTCCTTTTGATTAGAGGCATATTAGGATGTGAAATGGTACTTCACTGTGGCTCTGATTTGCATTTCCATAAAAATGTTGACCTTTTTTGTGTTATGTGCCTAATGGCCGTTTTCTATATCTTCTTTAAAGAAATTCCTATTGAAATCATTTGCCCACTTTTTAATAGTTTGTCTTATTTTTATTACATTTTAAGAGTTACTTTATGCATTCTGGATACTGAACCTTATCAAATTGCAAATACTTGCTCCCATTCTGTGGGGTGTCTTTTTGCTTCCTTGATGGTGCTGTTTAAAGCACAAAACTTACATTTTTATGAAATCCAATTTATTGATTTTTTAATTTATAAAAATATGTCCACTTCTGTACATTTTAAACTTCCAAATTAAAAAAAAAAACTATGCATAAAACTTTATGTAAAAAATTTAGAAAACTACCAACAGGAAATAGAAATGAAATTTTCATTTGCTATTCAACACAAATTTGTTTCTTTCCCTTTTTCTGATTAAACAAGTGATGCAAATTCTCTGAGGAAATTTTGGAAGTTAACATCATAGGTAAAGTCACCACCCAGAGATAACCATCATTGTAATTCAGATTTATAGGCTTAAAAGAATAAATAAACATTAAAATTTAGGGTCATTCTGGTAGTGTCACTCTTGTATCAATCAGGGGCAAAGCAGACATTCAGTCCTTAGTTCATCCTAGCTTGATGCCTGTCTTGGTGGCCAGAGCTGTTTCATGCCTGAGGCACATTAAAAAATAAAGATTACATATTGGCACTTGGTCAATTTTATTATTTTTTTAAATATATATTTTTATTGATTTCAGAGAGTAAGGAAGAGGGAGCAAGATAGAAGCATCCATGATGAGAGAGAATCATAGATCGGCCGCCTCCTGCAAGTCCGCCACTGGGGATCAAGCCCACAACCTGAGCATGTGCCCTTGACCGGAATCAAACCTGGGACCTTTCAGTTCACAGGCCAATGCTCTATCCACTGAGCCAAACCAGCTAGGGCTACACTTGATCAATTTTACATGGAGCTCAGATTACTCTCCAATTGTTCAAGACATTTAAGACTGGTCTAGTAGACGTTGACATATGGTGCTTGGTGTTACATGCTGAGTTAGAGGGTCTTGGTAGTGAAGTGGACAAATCATATGCTTTTTGTCCTCATGGAACTTTTACTCACATGGAACTTGGAGTCTAGAGGCTCTGCCGTGAAAACAGAATTATTCATTCTCATTATTTAGATTTAAGAGTGAAACTCGGCCACTCGGAATAAGACTTGAATCTGAGTTGACTAAGTTACTATTTTAACTTTTTTACTGTTATAAAAATAATACATGAAGACTAGAGAGAATTTGGAGGCTATAGGAAAGGATTTTTTAAAATATATTTTATTGATTTTTTAGAGAGATAGAGAGAGGGATAGAAACATCAATGAGAGAGCAACATCAATCAGCTGCCTTCTGCACACCTCCCACTGGGGATGTGCCCGCAACCAAGGCACATGCCCTTGACGGGAATCGAACCTGGGACCCTTCAGTACACAGGCCAACGCTCTATCCACTGAGCCAAACCGGGTAGGGCAGGAAAGGATTTTTAAAAAAATAAATCTTTATTGTTCAGATTAAAAAAAAAAAATTAGGGTCATTCTATGAGGGCACAGCCAGGTAAACAAAGTGGCCACAGCGGATGCCCGCGATCCTTGCAGGGTTTTAGGCAAGGACGCGTCACGGTAAGATTTACATTCAGAGGCAGCTCGCGAAGCTGTGTGCAGAGAGACGAGAGGACTGAGAATGGACTTGGCTGGGGAGCATGGACATGTCCGTGATGCATTTTGTGTCCTGAGTGCGCACACGCGGTGTCCGCGGGTCCTGCTTGGCCAGAGACGGGCTCGGATGACGCCTTCGTCCTAATCACACTGCACCTCGTTTCAGTCTCCCAGCGTCTCAGTTTGGAGGGTAAATACCTACACACGCACAACAAAACGTCCACAACCCTTACCATGTGAGACGCACTGGTATTTTGTATTCTTTTTTATTTTTTTCCTGCTGATTGCAACCCATTGAACTTACTTTGTGGCACACGAATCGTTCCTCACCCGGTTTCAGACGGTCGGTCCTGGGTGCCTGCAGGTCTCGGGAAAGTAACGGATATGCGCGGTGTGAGGCCGCGTCAAACCGCCGCGCAGACTGGACGCGCCTCTCAGCCCCGCCGCCGCCGCCGCCCCCGCCGCCATGCTCCGCGCGTCTCCAGGGAGAGAACTGTCAACGTCCGTCCCCCACACGGTGAGGTGGGAGTGCACACACACGTTCCAAGGGGCAGAGGACCACTACGCGGCGGCCGGGAAGGGCGCCCGGAAGCCGGACCGGGGCCGGGGCTGCGCGCTCGCTGCTGGCCTACAGCGCCCCCTCCCGGCGGCCTCCGGGCCTCCGCACCCGCGCCACGCGCTCCCCGCGCGCCTCCGGACGCCGGCCCACAGTGCCCCGCGGCGCGCACGCGCTCCCCGCGCGCCTCCGGACGCCGGCCCACAGTGCCCCGCGGCGCGCACGCGCAGGCGGCCGTTCCCCTAGCGGCGCTGCGCGGCGGCGGAGCCGGCAGCCGGCACCCCCTGGCCGCCCTGGAGCGGCAGCAGCCTAGTCCCCAGCAGCGGGGAAAGGATGGCTCTGAAGCGGATCAAGAAGGTAAGGAGCCCTGTGGTCCTCGGGCTCCTGGCGAGTCCCCAGCGTCCACTCGCCCGCGGATCGTTGGCCCGAGTGGACGGGGTCGGGGGGCCCCGAGCGCGGCGACACCTGCCGGAGGGAGACGAACCGCCGCCTGAACGGCGCGCGCAGGCTGGGCCGGTAGCGCCGTTGAAGCGAGCGTCCCCTACGCCTCGATTGCGGTTGGGCCCGCTCCGGGCCACCATAGCGCACACATCCGCGGGCAGCAAGTCCATGCTACCTTCCCTCCCCTCCCTTCTCCATCAATAAATCTTTAAAAATTTAGGGTGGGGCACAGCGCCCGTGAGGGCAGCGCGGGAAGGTGCGGGCTTGTTTTCCTGAAATCACATTGTCTCCTTTAAATCCCAGTTAGCAGCTGACGCTCCTCGATGCTGCTGGACCCCCTCCATCAAGACTCGCGGCCCTGCCCCGGCTGGTTGGCTCAGTGGCTAGAGCCTGGGCCTGCGGACTAAAGGGTCCCGGGTTCGATTCCGGTTAAGGGCACAATCAGTGATTCTCTGTCATCATTGATGTTTCATTCTCTCCCTCTCCCTTCCTGAAATCAACATAGAAAGGGAAAAAAAGGACAAGACTCGGAGTCTTCCAAGAAACATTAGGTCCCAGTAACCGTTTCCTACGCCGAGAGGGGCGCGTTCTGGGGAGGGGGAGCTCGGCTCAGGGTTGTCCTGACGGCCCTTCTCTCGCCGTGGCCGTGGCGGCGGGGGCGCTGAGCGTAGGCGTGGGCAGGAGCCGACCTGTGGGCAGGGGAGGACCAGTTTGGGAGGTTTCGGGGGCC
>PVJC01020769.1:0-14951 GCA_004026665.1 Murina feae
CCCCATGGAACACTGTGGGGCAGGACCAGGCTGAGGGTCCCCATGGAACACTGTGGGACAGGACCAGGCTGAGGGTCCCCATGGAACACTGTGGGGCAGGACCAGGCTGAGGGTCCCCATGGAACACTGTGGGACAGGACCAGGCTGAGGGTCCCCATGGAACACTGTGGGACAGGACCAGGCTGAGGGTCCCCATGGAACACTGTGGGACAGGACCAGGCTGAGGGTCCCCATGGAACACTGTGGGGCAGGACCAGGCTGAGGGTCCCCATGGAACACTGTGGGACAGGACCAGGCTGAGGGTCCCCATGGAACACTGTGGGGCAGGACCAGGCTGAGGTCCCCATGGAACACTGTGGGACAGGACCAGGCTGAGGATCCCCATGGAACACTGTGGGACAGGACCAGGCTGAGGGTCCCCATGGAACACTGTGGGGCAGGACATTGCAGGTCCTTGGAATGAGGACTCATAGTTGCCCAAGCAGAATTCTGAGAGGCATTCCATAGCTCATTTTCTTTTAAACCCATCATCTTAACTAATAAAAGCGTAATATTAAAATTAACCGTTTCTTCGGGATGGCCTAAGCCACGCTCACCAGCCAATCAGAGTGACTGTATGCAAATTAGCCTAGCCAAGATGGCGGAGGCTGCAGCCCCGGTGTGCGGCTTCTCCAAGGCTGCTGCCTCCGCCATCTTGGGAGCCTCCATCCTGGGAAGGCATCTGGCGCCCTGGGCTGGCCTATGCCTTCCCAGGTGGAAGCCTCTGGGGGCGGGACCACCCGGCCGGACCCCTCGGCCCTCTCCTGGGAGGCCGATGGAGTGGCCAGCGCCACCCGATCGGCTTCCCAGGCAGAGAAGCCGCCGGGGGGGTGGGACCAGCCAGCTGGACCCTGAGGCCCCCTCCTGGGAAGCCTATGGGGTGGCCAGCGCCACCCAATCGCTTCCCAGGTGGATGGCCCGGAGGATCAGTGGGAGCTGTGGCCAGCCTGAAAACAGACATTGGCCCCTCACCCAGGCTTGCCACACCCCCTGGGGTGAGGGTCTCCACTGGGGCGCTTGGCCAGCCTGCAAACAGACATTGGCCCCTCACCTAGGCTGGCCAGGCACACCAGCAGGTGGACATCTCCAGAGGGGTCCCAAACTGTGAGAGGGCACAGGCCGGGCTGAGGAAACCACCCCCCCACCCCAGTGCACAAATTTTTGTGCACTGGGCCCCTAGTCTATCTATATAATAGAGGAATATGCAAACTAGCTGAGATGCCGTAATATCACAACTGAACAGCAGGGACCTGAGGCTGTATGGTGCCTGACCAGGGTGAGGGTCCTCAGGCTGCGTCACCTGTCCCGCGGGACTTGATGGGGACCTCAGGCCATGCCGCTTGCCTGGTGGGGCTCTATGGGGGACCTCAGGCCTCACCTCTCACCTGATGGGGCTTGACATGTGACCTGAGGCTGTGCCCCCAGCCCTGGCACCAGGCCAGGGGACCTGAGGCTGCATCCCCCACTTGGCGCCAGGTCAGAGGACATGAGGCTGCATCCCCTGCCCAGAGGGGCTTGATGGGGGTGGAGTTGGCTGGCTCTGGGTCTCAGCGAATAGGGGTAGGGCCGGCCGGGTCTGGGTCTCCTGCGTTTTCGAAGTGCATGCAGGTGGTGGGCAGGGACTTGACTCTAGGGCCCGTGGTGTGTCCCAGACTCTGACAAGAGGGAGATTTTCATACACATTTTATTAATTTTGTTTCATCTCTGACATTCCTATTATAGAGAAAGGGCAAACAGCAATATTAAAATATTTCTTCTAATTAATTCCCTTTTTTAAAAATTAAATCTTTATTTTCCAGATTAAAAAGAGTTGTTCCTCTTTTTTCCCCCCATACCTCCCCTCCACCTGGTTCTCACTCCATCCTCTGCCCTTATTCCCCCCATCACTGTCCTTACCCATTGGTGTACGATTTTTGTTCATTTTCTTCCCACACCCCCCACACCCCACCCCTTTCCCTCCAAGAATTGTCATTCCACTCCCTTCTATGCCTCTGATTCTATTCTATTCTATTCACCAGTTTATTCTGTTCATCAGATTTGTTATTCACTTGATTTTTAGATTCACTTGTTGTTAGATATGTATTTGTTGTTCATAATTTTTATCTTTACTTTTTCTTCTTCTTCCTCTTCTCAAAGGCTACCTTTCAGCATTTCATATAATACTGGTCGGGTGGTGATGAACTCCTTCAGCTTTTTCTTATCTGTGAAGCTCTTTATCTGACCTTCAATTCTGAATGATAGCTTTGCTGGGTAAAGTAATCTTGGTTGTAGGTTCTTGCTATTCATCACTTTGAATATTTCTTGCCACTCCCTTCTGGCCTGCATAGTTTCTGTTGAGAAATCAGCTGACAATTGTATGGGTACTCCCTTGTAGGTAACTAACTGTTTTTCTTTTGTTGCTTTTAAGATTTTCTCTTTGTCTTTTGCTCTTACATTTTAATTATGATGTGTCTTGGTGTGGTCTTCTTAGGATTCCTTTTGTTTGTAATTCTCTGTGCTTCCTGGATTTGTAAGTCTATTTCTTTCACCACGTAGGGGAAGTTTTCTGTCATTATTTCTTCAAATAGGTTTTCAGTATCTTGCTCTCTCTCTTCTTCTGGCACCCCTGTAATTGAAGTTGTCCCAGAGGCTCCTCACACTATCTTCATATTTTTGGATTCTTTCTTCCTTTTACTTTTCTGGTTGGGTATTTTTTTGCTTCTTCGTATTTCAAATCTTTGACTTGATTCTTGGTATCCTCTAGTCTGCTGTTAGATCTCTGTATATTATTCTTTATTTCAGTCAGTGTACGCTTAATTTCTAGTTGGTCCCTTTTTTAAATCTTTAATTTCTTTATTGGTTAAGGTATTACAAATGTGTCCTCATCCCCTCATTAACCCTAAGCTCCACCCCCCAGGTGGTCCTTTTTCATATCCTTGAGGGTCTCACTAGATTTATCAAGGGTCTCACTAAATTTGTCGGCGGTTTCTAGAAAATTCTTGAAAAACCTTATAACCATGGTTTTGAACTTTATACCCAGTAGTTTGCTTACCTCCATTTCTGTAATTTGTGACCTGTTTCTTTGTCTCTGAATTTTGGCTGCTTCCCTGTGTTGATAGGGTGGCTTTCTGTGCTAGATGTCCTGTAGGGCCCAGTGGCTCAGCCTCCCCAGTCACCTGAGGTGGACACTCTTGGTTCACCCCTTTGTGTGCTTTGTGCACAGTCTTGTTGTAGTCAAGTTTTGATTGCTGTTGGTATTACTGGGAGGAATAGACCTCCAGGCCAATTGGCTGTGAGAATCAGCTGCGTCTACGATGGGAGAACTTCTGTGCTGGAGACACCCTTATGGGGCAAGACTTGCTTCATTGGGGCTTTGGTGTTGTCCCCTGAGTCTGCCCCCTGAGTGTGTCCCTTATGGATCTGAGGAGCTGTAATCTGGATGGTCCCACTCTGACCACTGGGTACACTGGCTCTTGGATCTCTAAAGAGGTGCTAATTTAGCCTCTGCCTGAGGCTACCCAGCAGGAGCTACAGAGAGATCTGTAGATTCCACTTCTTTGGGGTTTGGAGGTGCCCAGATGAGGCCCAGCTGTGAATCAATGCAAGCTTCTGTGGGGCCTTGAGCCTTCTTTTGGATGTTCTGGGTCTCTCTGACCCAGCTGCAGTTTGTTAGGTAATTTTAGATTGCAAAGGGCCAGGTCTTTTACATGCAAAAGCCTCTGCACGCAGCTTGGGTGGGGTGAGATCTTGGGGAATCAAGAGGGCGGAGCAGACAGCTATGGCTGATCCTCAGCCCAGCCCTAAGAGTCCCCAAGTCTCAGTGTCCCATGGTAATCGCTGCAAGCACCTCTGAAAGAAAGCTGCCCTCGAGTTCCTCCTGATGCCAGATAGTCCAGTTTCTCCCTGTATGAGTCTGTGTCCCCAGAGACTCACTTGGAACTGGAGTTCAGAGTAGTCAGGAGCTTGCGTATCGCTCCCGATTGAAAAAGACATCTGCTTCCTCAGTTGCCAGCCCTTTCCGTGCGTGCCACCGTACCTCTGCACTTTACTTCCGCACCTCCTCTGAGTCTCAGTGTGCTTTTCTCCTTTCTTCTAGTTGTAGAATTTCCACTCAGCCAGCCTTCCTGAGGTTCTGGGTGATGTTCATTTTGTCTTTTAGTTTTAGTTTTGAAGTGGTTATGCGAGGCAGCAATTTCAGGTGTTTACCTATGCCGCCATCTAATTAGTTCCCTTTTAATGTGCACAAATTTTGTGCTCTGGGCCACTAGTCTAATATATAATTAGATCATGAGGGAGGATTCATGTATAGAAATCTCTTGAAAATCAAAATGATTTGGTAAAATACCTTAAGCTCAAGGGTGAGATTTATCTATAAAGGCTTCACAAAACAAAGTGATTTGGGTTTAGAATTTCTGGTTGGAAAATCCAACTTTCCCTACACTTTAAAGGCAAGCAGGGCCCAGAGGTGACTCCAGGGCAGCTGGGGATGACACCAAGATGGAGGAATGAATGGACAGCAAGGGGTGTGTGATGCTTCTTGGGGGTTCCTTAGGGAACCAGACAGAAATGAAAACCAATAAGGTGGGAGGGGTTGGCCCTGATAGGCAAGTCAGAGTTTAATAACAGCCAAGAGTCCCACAAGCTTCAGAGGAGGTGATTTGGTGCCAAGTAGTCGTAAGGACTAGAAAGGCAGGAGTGAGGGGAATCTGAGAAAGGGCTTCTCTCTGCAGGGCTTGAGGAAGTGTTAGGTCTGAGCTGGGAGAAATGATTGTGAAGTGGGAATGATGCTGGCACGGGACCACAAAAGGAATAAGGAGGAGTTATTAGGTGAGGCGAGTTAAATGGGGAGACGAACTGGACACAAAGCAGAGGAGAAGCCCGGGCTGTGCATTTGTAACTGCTGCCAGTCCCCGAGGGCCTATGAGGTGCTGCCACATTGTAACCAGAGAAGCAAAAAGCACTATTTCTACCCTCAAAGGGCTAACTCAGGAACGTGGGGCTGCAGATGTCAACGTAAGGCAACCTCAGATTGTCCAGGGCCAATTCCCATAGGTGGTGGGACACAAAGGGAGGCAGTGAGGCTGGTGTGGGATAAGGAGGACTTCCGGAACCAGGGGTTCCTAGGAAGGAGTCATCAAGCACATACTACATTCTGGGCGACAGAAAAATCCAAGTGTGTAAATACAAATGATATTAACATCATATCACAACCTCTTATCTGCAAGGCTGGAATCTAAAGATCAAAAAAAAAAAAAAAAGTTGGGCCCTGACTGGTTTGGCTCAGTGGATAGAGCGCCGGCCTGTGGACTCAGAGGTCCCGGGTTTGATTCTGGTCAGGGGCATGTACCTTGGTTGCGGGCACATCCCCACTGGGGGTTGTGCAGGAGTCAGCTGATCGATGATTCTCTCTCATCGATGTTTCTGACTCTCTATCCCTCTCCCTTCCTCTCTGTAAAAAATCCATAAAATATATTTTTAAAAAAAGTTGGCCTTTTTGTTTTTTGTCAGTTTGGTGCCAAATCTTACCTGGCAACAAAATTTGACCTGGCCCTAGCCAGTTTGGCTCAGTGGATAGAGCGTCGGCCTGCGGACTAAAGGGTCCCAGGTTTGATTCTGGTCAAGGGCTCATGCCTGGGTTATGGGCTCAGTCCAACTTGCAGGAGGCAGCCAATCAATGATTCCCTCTCATCATTGATGTTTCTATCTCTCTTCCTCTCCCTTCCTCTCTGAAATAAATTAAAAAACAACATCATCATCATCAACAACAAAATACTTGATGTGGATGGCTGGGTGGTGAGGATTTTACTGTCTGTACACTCCTCCAAGTGCATGTTGACATGTTCTCCGTACAATCATAAATGTGTCCGACTGGGAGGCACTGCCTTGATGGTTATGCACCATATGACCTCCTCAAGTAAGAAAAGGTAAGAGCACTAAGTCAGACAAAGAAAGACAAATGTTCATGATCTTATATGGGAATTTAAAAAATTAAAAATATAAAACTCAGAGATAACAAAGAATAGATTGATGGTTACCAGTGGCGAAGTTGGGGGTGGGGGCTGGCAAAATGGCTGAAGTTGGTCCAAGGTACAAATTTCCATTTACATGATAAACCAATCCTGGGGCTGTAATGGTGACTCCAGTTAATAATCCTGCACGGCATGGTATATTGGAAAGTTGCTAAGACAGTAGATCTGAAAAGCTCTCATCACAAGAGAAGATATTGTAACTATGCAGGGTGATGGAAGTTAACCAAACTCAGTGTGGTAATCACTTGCAACATGCACGTGTATAAATTCATTAGGTTGTACACCTAAAACTAATACAATGTTATATGTCAATTATATCTCAATCTTAAAAAAGAAAAGTTATGATCGCTGGCCCTCAGGGTTTTGGTTGAAGGTTTGAAAGCCTGTATTCATCACATGCTGAACTATGTGAACCAGGCATTTTGCCAAGTGTTTTTCCCACATTACCTCATTTCACCCTCAGCAGGCCTAGGAGCTAGGTGCTATTATTGTCCCCATTTTGCAGATTTGAAACTTGAAACCAGAGAAGGTAAATACCTTGTTCAAGGCTACAGACTTGTAAGTGATGGGGCCTGGTTTGAAGCTAAGGCCTTCCTGTTTGGGCAGTAGTGATGGCCTTGGTGGGAACAATTTTAGAGTCAGGTATAGAAGGTCAGACTAGGGAGTCCTGAGGAGGAAGGAGCTGGAGGGGAAAGGAGACCCCAGGATCGATTTGGAGACCCCAGTTATCCATTTGGGTAGTGGCAATGCAGGTGAGGGTCTGAGGTGGCTTGCAGATCAGGTGGGCCCAGGTGAGTAGCCAGGCTTGCAGTCTGCAGGGGGTAGGGCTTCTTGGGAGAGTCTGGGCTCCTTATGGCTAAGGTTGCAATTTAGAGGGCAGCACCAGGTTCCAGAAAGCCTGGTTCCTGGGTCCCCAATCTTGACCTTCAACTTGTCTCCTGCTCTCAGGCATAAATGGCAACCTTGAGGCTATAGCCATTCCCCTTTTTATTGAAAGAGGAAGCAGCCCCATGAGATCCCCTGTACCCACTCTTTGTGGTATAAAGAAGAGGAACCTGAATCTGATTTGGAGTTTTTGAAGAAATCTTGCTTTGATGTGGTCCACTCCAACTTCTTCATTTGCTAGCCTGACAGGCAACCATGGTGGCTATGCCTCCTCAGGGACCGGCCAAGGGGACTCTCTCAGCCAGGGACCCCCGCCCCCTCAAAGGGTGGAGTTTCCCAGGCCTGGCTCTGTGACTCCTTGGGGTGTGTCCAGTCATCTCTAGGCAAAATTTAAATATTGAAATAAACTTACTGCACAAAGAGACTTATGGGAAAAACAAAACCAAGCCCATACCAACCAGTAATTTTTTGAAGAAGGAAGGAGAAAAGAGAACTATAATCTTTTCTGAAGACGCCAGTATTCTAAAAACATGGCCAATTTGGGGGGTTGGGGTGGGTGGTGGTGTGTGGACTCTACTCTGGGCTTCATCATTTCCTCATTGTATGACTGGGACATATTTTTTAAAGTCCTAATGAAATAGGGCCAAAGATAATTCTATCAAGGTTGCTGGGAGGATTAAGCAAGATGGAGTCTGTGAACGTGCTTTGTAAATGATAAAGCACTACACAGCGGCGAGAGGATCAGTGCTATTTGCTTATCATCTCAGAGCAGGAAATCCTACCATCTTACCTGCATTCATTTTGCTTTCCTGATGGGGTGGGGGGTCTAATAGGTATCATTCAGGGTTGCTCGATATCCGTACTTCCTTATCTAGGCCTTGATTTCCATATTGGTCAGGCTAAGCCAGGCCATGCTGAACCCCCAACTTTCAGTGGCTTACCATGATCCAGCTTATTACTTATTGCTCTGATAGGATGCACAAACCTCTTCCATTGTGTAGCCATGCTGTTAGAGCATGTGGGCTATAAGATCACAATGGCAGGGATGAGAGGGATGGAGGAGGGGTATCATCTCTTAACTGATTGGGCTCAGAAGTGACATATGCCACTTATAGTCTACTAGTGGCCCAGTGCATGAATTCATGCACAGTGAAAGGAAATTAATTTGAAGAAATATTTAAATATTGTCAACCAAATTCACAATTGACAGTGACAGATGGAAACACATGTGTGCGATTAGCACCAGTGAGAGCTTTATATGTATTGCGCATGCATGAGTCAACTTAGCCTTTTATAGATATAGAATAAACTTGCTTAATTAGACCTGCTTTCTGATTTAGCTAAAGTTTTTCCAGCCCAGTGAAGCACCCCAACTTCTCTTTCAGGTATTTGTCAGCAACACAGCAGTAAATACCAATATGAAGCAGATTATTACTGTAGATCACACAGGGAGAACAAAGGGTAAACATTGAACTGCAACAGTGTTTGACTACATTCTGTGCAGTGAGAAAACTGGAAGTCATTTTCAAGGTCCACCATTTCTTACATCTTTTCAGTCAGGTCAAGTTTCTAAGCTTTCTAAATCTCCGTTTTCCGACTAATGAAAAGAAGATAGGATTCCACTGAATCTCCTATCTACCTACTCCAGGACTTCTGTGAGCATCAAATGAGATGAGGCACGGGAAAACGCTTCACAGACATTTGGTTAAAGTGTAAAATGTTTCCACCGGGCTATAAAGCAAGTCCTGTTCCTGGGCTGAAGAAACTCCAAGGGGGCTAGTTGTTAGTCACTAGGGAGAGGAAGCTGGGTGTTGCTACATGATGCCATTACCTGGATGGAGGGAAGGACACTTAGTATATTAGCCTTTTATAAATATACTAGAGGCCCGTTGCAGGAAGATTCCTGCAAGAATAGGGCTCCCTCCCTTCTCTGCCACTTTGCTCTCTCCTGTCTCCTCTGCCTTGCTCCCTTCCGTCTCCACCACTTAGCTCCCTCCATTCTCCACCATCTCTGCTGCCTCGACTCTGTTCCCTTCTCCATTGCTTCGCTCCCTTCTGCAGCACTTGGCTTCCTTCTAAGCTGTCTTCAGTCTTCGCTCTGTGCCTGCGTATGCAAATTAACTGCCATCTTTGTTGGGTTAATTTGCATATCACTCTGATTGGCTGGTGGGCATAACGGAGTGACACCAATTTGCATGTTACTCTTTTATAGGTGTAGATATAGATTGGCCAGACTGAATCATGTGATCTCTACCTAGCTGTAAAGAAGTCTGGAAAATGCAGGGGAGACATGTTCAGTGAATACTAACAGATTCTTCCAGTTTCCTTCTCTCTAAGATGAGAGGGTTAGACTAGATGACCTGAGAGCAGTCACCGTCCAGCTCTGTTCTTCTAGGATTGGGTGTGCCAGACACCTGAGCGTTGATGACCTATGGCAGGTCAAGCTTCCATGGGAAGAACTGTATACTACCCTCTTCCAAAAACATCAATTTCCCTTTGCTCACTCTCCCAGACCCTACCCTGAGCTGTTTCCTCTCTGCTACTCCTCCATGGGCTTCCAGGTTCCAAATACTCCAACCTGTGAGGTACAATGGCCTTCAAGTGCAAATGGGTTGCTTTCTCAAAAAAAAACGGGACCTGCCTTGCAGCAAGACATTGATGAAGGCTGCTGGCAGGCTGTGACCACTGGAACCCCTGGGCCCTGGGCCCCCACCGTCCCGCCAGCCTCTTTTGAGGGATGTAGGAATAATTCTAAAGACCTTCTCTATTTGCGTTCTTTTATTGCCTTATTGATCTGTGTCCTGCTTACTTTCTTTCCCTGTCTAGTGAGATCCACATTGAACTCAGACGATTAAGGATGGTCTATATGCATTGAAAAGGCATGGGGATCACCAGAAACTGGCATGGGTTCACCCTGAACAAGCCTTCCTTTTAAAATAAAGTTGTGAATTGTTTTAAATTTCAGCACCGGTACTGGATAAACGCTCACACGCTCTCCAGGGGCTCAGCCGAAGCTGCTGAGAGCATCGTGTCACATGCTACTGTTCTGACCCTGTCACACCCCAGGATCCACCTCGAATCTCAGTTCTGTTAAAGGGTCCTTGTCAAGGTAGCCCAGCCTAGAGTCCTCTCTGTAGGAATATCAGAAGCCTCTGCACATGGCTTTTTCTCAATTATGTCTGGCCTGCCAGCCAAAATATACACGCGACTGGGTGAGGGAGCCCCCACTCTAAGTGCTTCTGCACCTGCGGCTCTTCTAAAATCCTTGGACATTCCTTCCATCCGGAGGTGGGATCTGTGTTCCTCCCCTTGAATCTGAGAGTCTTGTGGCTGCTTTGATCCATCGAGTATGGAGAAAGTGACCCTCGGTGACTACCAAGGCTTGGTCAGGTGGGGGTGAGGTGGGAGTTATCACTTTTTATTTTTATTTCTGACCATGAGATTGTACTCCTTGCCCACCCCACCCCCCAAAGGTCCTTTTTCAGTTTTGATGGGAAAAAAGCCCTCTGGCTCTCAGCTGATTTTCTGGGCTTGGCCTGTCATTTCCTACTCCTATTCCCCGCTCCGTTTTTGCTGATATCATCACCGCTTCCTTTGCCTCTCTCTTTACCTCAGCTCGATTCCAGGTCTCCTTGTTTAAAACCAAACGAACAAAGCTTTCCCAGCCTCCAGCCTCCTCTGCGCTGCTTCCCTTGAACAGAGCAGAGAGCAAGCAGCCATGGCACCGATCCCTTCATCTCCTCAGGACTCAGCCTCCAAAACCTGACTGTCCGGCTCTCCCGGGGGAGGTCCGGCCTTGCTCCCGGCCCCACTGTCCAGTCATCTTCATTCCATTCTTGAGCCTTCCATGTCTCGGCTCCTGTCCGGACCTGCCATTCTGTGGTCAGTAGCCATGGCAACGGAGCCTCTGTCATCATTTGTCAAACAACCAGTCCTCACCAGCTTTATGGTTCTCCAGTTATCTGTGGGCCCTGTCCTCAGCAGGCTAACGAATTGCATTCCCATCACTGATTTTACAACCCAGCCATCGTGACTTCTTTTGCAATCCCTCCCAGCACTGCTCTTCATGTTTAGAGCCTCCGTTTCCTGCGAGAGGCAAGTCCCAAGTCCACGGAGGTCAGTGGGGAGATGGCCGGGGCGTCTCTCTGCCCCCTTTGCTTGGAATCCTGTTGAACAACCATCCACATCATTTGCATGTCATCGTGCTTTGCAGTGTGCGGGGCGCTGTCCCTTTATTTCAGCCCATCAGGCCTTCTCACTGTCTCCGCTGACTCAGGGTAAGTGTGGTCTTCAGACGACCCGGGTCCTACCTGTGGGTTGATCTTGTAAGCAGGCCTTCGCGCAGGCTTCCTTGTGGGTTTCCCTTGAAAAAGTCAGCGTGAAACAGGAAATGTGACTAAGAAAATCTTCTTCCTCCACGAAGCCT
The DNA here is from genome assembly GCA_004026665.1 of Murina feae. Classification (NCBI taxonomy): domain Eukaryota; kingdom Metazoa; phylum Chordata; class Mammalia; order Chiroptera; family Vespertilionidae; genus Murina; species Murina feae. The sequence continues at coordinate 11,359 of PVJC01020769.1, forward strand.
CACTTCACTAACTGGAAAAAGGCTCCCGGCCCCTCTGCCCCATCCTTACTCATGGCCCAGACAGACACGCCCCCGAAGAACCAGTAGTTCCCAAAACACTGCGCCCTGCAGACTAAGGCTCATGTGCGAGTGCGTGGCTCCTGGTCAGGGTGGCTCTGTCTGGGGTCCGTCCTCGTGCCAACCCGCGCTGCCTGTCGCTGTTCTTGCGGAATCCGAGGCTGGGCAGGGCCTGGGAGGTCTGGGGTCTTGCTGACCCCGGAGGAGAGTGGAGCTCAGGAGCTGGGGTGCTCGGCAGTGCGCACAGGGACAAACGCCGAGCCAGAGTGGCGATCCCGGTCTCTGGCTCCCAAGCCACGTTTGCCCATTGAAACCACGTGCCTGCCTCCTACGCTGCCGGAGGGACCCCTCGCACCCTCCTTGTGGTACACAAGCAGCCTGGCCGCACGGGCCATCAGGAGAGGCCTCCGAGCTTCCTGCTGGCTTCCTGGGGGAGCTTAGAGTATTAGTTGCGCTTGGGATCCCCCAGTTTGCAACCTTGTTTTGGTCTCCTCATCCACAAAATAGAAAAAAAGATAATTCATGAGGTGAAAGGAGATGAATACACAGAACACATTTAGACTAGTCTTGGTGTGTGATCACTGGGTAAATGTTAGCTATTATTGTTCTGATGTGTTGGCCGGCTTTCCTCCATTCTATTCAACTCAACGAGAATTTGGCACCTGGCATGGCCTTTGCTGGGGCTGTGTAAATGGCCACACTGAAGCTCCATCTCAACCCTGGCCGCTCTCCCTGCACCCTCCCCCCCAAAAAAAATAAGTGGAAAAAAAGAATACAGATGGTCCAATGCACAGTCCACAGGGATGGGGGCAGGGGGTGTCTCTTTGGACGTGGGCAGGGAGCCCACCTGTGAGAGGGCCTGGTTCAGGGCTGCCAGCAGTGCTCACCTCTCAAAGACCTTGCCTGAGGGGTGCGGTGGGCACAGTGTGGATTCTGGCCTGGCAGCTGAGACTGGTAGGAGAGCGCGCATGGAGGTGCAGGGGACTCCATGTACTTGGACCAGAGGCAGAGCGCGAGTGTGAGATGATGTGACGGATGATGTGGCTCAAGGCTGAGTCCCAGCCTGTCTCGCCCTTCCATCTGCCGCTCTCACTCTCAAGCCCTTTGTCTGCCTGCATGCTGGGAAATTCCTGGGGGGAGGTTAAACCCAACCCTGAAAGCACGCAGACACAGGCACGGAGACGCTCCTCTAGGGCCCCAAGTTGCCTCACTGTGCCCAGCAGCTTCCTGAAAATGTAGCATTGCCACACCAGAGGACGTACAGGCCTCTGCAGCAGGGAACCTCGTGTTTGCAGGATTGGGGGTTGCGGGGGAGGGGGGGAGGGGCGGGTCGGAGAGAGGGTGGGAGCCAGAGCTGCAGCTGGATGTGTGAAAAGTCAACTGGGCTGAAGTTTTAATAAAACATTTCTATTGTTCTGATGTTAATTATAATTCAATAAAACGGAAACACACACACGCACATGCACACACACATAAATAGAATGCACATGGCATACAGCAGGCATTCAATAAATACAAACAATAACCACCTAAAAAAAGGAATTTGCTATGTTCCTAAATGGAACAGGATGATCCTTAAATTCTTTATGGTCCCTATTGGGCATCCATTCAATCTTAATATAAAATGACAATGGGTCAATTCTAGCTAATTGGCGATTAAATTAAATTCCCGAGTAAAAACAATTATTTCATAAACTTAAAAGTGGAGCTGCTAGGTGCTTCCTACTATTAACTTAGTACTGAAATGCTAAGCATTGAAATGAAATATTATGTCTTGATTTTCCTGCTTTTACTTTGCGTTCCCTCACTCCTCCCAGAGTTCCTTGTGCAGATCTGGGAAGAAACAGCAGGGGGAGAAAAGCGGGAGTTGGTGTGAGGCTTTGAAATGGGAAAGAGACATTTCCAGCTGCCAACATCCCTACTCCCTGAATATCTTCTGTGCTAGTGACTCCTGCTGGCCCCTGGGCCTCAGGGGAGGGGCGCACCCCACTCCCAGCCCCCTGGGAGTGACGGGTTGAGGGGAAGATGTGTGTGCAGGGCTGGCAGCTTCACACCCTAATGGGACTGAGCCGGCCACACTGCCTGCCTCTCCCAATTAGTTCCCCAAAGGGAACAAAGCCCACTTCTGTCCTCTCCCCGTTCCCACCACTGGCTGGGGAAAACAATCTTTGGCAGCTCAGGGGTTAAAAATAAAACAGCGAGGGAGGGTGGTGGGGGGGAACAAGCCAGGCAGCTGCAGCGGCTCCTCAGAGCCCACTCCAGGCTAAACAGAGGCCCCGGCAACTCCTTGGAGACTTGAACCCTGGGCGATGGAATTTTCCCTTGCTTGGAGGCTATTGTCCTCGGGGAAGGGCCAGGCCAGAGGAGGGCCTGGGGAGCACCGAGCTCTCGCGCCCATAGCCAGGGAGCTCCTGAGAGTCCAAGGGCTCTCTCTGTGCCGTGCCACCCAGCTGGGGTTGGGTGAAAAGGCAACAGGGGTGCAGCCCACACTCCCCCTTTAGAAAGAGGGGGGTCTGCTGGGGGTCTTCCCAAGGCCCGGGTACCAGTGGCTACCCCACTCCTCAGCCTCAACCAGTCAGTTACTGGGATGGAATAAAAGGCTTGGTTCCCTTGGCAACTGCAGGGTGTATGGTCTTTCACAGAGTACAGGATGAGCTGGTGGGAGGGGGGGGTTGGGTAAGGGTTGGAGGCCGGGGGAGAGGGGGAAGGTGAGGAAGAGGGGGATGGGCAATCTGTTTACCAGCTCTGTTGGAGAGAAGCTTTTGTAGGTTCTGGCCTGGGAAATACAGGACACCCTAAGCGTGGGGGATATTCCTCAGGGCTTCCCAGTTTTGAGCCATAGGTGGTGGGAAGGGTCTGTGTAGGCCTCATGTTAACTTCACGGATGGCTCAGGAGAGGTCAGCGGAGCCTACCTGCCTAGGTACTGAGGCCCGTCCTGCTTCATAACGGGAGACCCCTGGAAGTGCTGATGGATGCTTGAGGCCATAGAGAGCTATTTGTGAAGCTGAGATTAGAACAGCAGGCGCCTGTCTCCAGGGTCTGATCTCGATGGACTAGACAAAGCTATTTTTAATATCAAGCAAGAGAGCTGCTGAAATATGGACGAAGTGCAGAACCTGGGCTGACTTGGTCTCAAGCACTAGACTTTGTGAAAGGAGTTAAACAATCTACCCACTTCCAAACAGATGCGTTTTGCCCCAGTGAAAACAAGCGATAAGGGACGAGACCTTGACCCAGGACCGGGGGAGGAGCGGCCCCAGCATGTTGTCACAGCTGAGGTGTGCGGGACTCTCCCGAGATCCTCTCTGGGGTTTAGAATGCGAGGCCTCCCCGCCTGGCATTGACAGTGCCTCTTTTTTTTTCATTTTTTTTTTATTCTAGAATTTTTTTTAAATTTTTTTTACATTTTAAAAAATTACATAAAGCTTTACAAAGATTAGTACATATGTCTCTTTTTCCCTCTGCCCTACTCCCAGCCTCCCCTACCCCCCAGTGTTTTGTGTCCATTGGTTATGCTTAAATGCTCACACAAAAG
>PVJC01020769.1:15051-28964 GCA_004026665.1 Murina feae
CATAGATGAGTGAGGACATGTGGTATTTTTCTTTCATTGACTGGCTTATTTCACTTAGGATTATGTTCTCCAGCTCCATCCATACTCCTGCAAATGCTAAGAACTCCTTCCTTTTTACAGCAGCATAGTATTCCATTGTGTAGATGTACCACAGTTTTCTAATCCATTCATCTGCTGATGGGCACTTAGGCTGTTTCCAGTGCCTCTTAAATGCCCTTACAAGTGTGGCATCTACCCAGGGGGACGAAGGAAGCAGAGCCACTAAGTTGATCTGGTGGACAGTGTGAAACAGCACACTGTTGAGGAGTCTTAAGATGCTTTTCAAAAACAAAACCCCACAACAAGCCCCAAACTCCTTTCTGGTGTGACCACGCAGTTCTTGGAGACAATGACAACTGGGTTCCTGGCTGCTTACGGTGGAAAGCTTGCTGGATTCTTCTGCTTTTGTTTGAGGATCTGGGGGAGGGGAGAGGACGGGAGGGGTCATTATTTTCCTGAGAGAGTGTGGCGAAGGCCATCATCAGTGAAGTACTTCCTCATGCGCCCCAGAGCCAGTTCCTTCAAAGCTCAGCTCCAGCAGGTCTTATCTGAAAGACACAATTTGAGGAAACCTAGAGGGTGGGTCCCAAGATGAGGAAACACCTGGGTGGCAGGTCCTTGATAAGGAAAAAAACCTTGAGATACCACTCTAGCTGCTTTGCATGCATGACCTATGGCCCATCAGATGGCCACCTGCTTTAATAATTGTCATCAAAATAATGAGGATGATGATGATAATAAAAAAGATCAAGGAATCACTTATCACCTAATTAATTTACTTGCTGACTGGTGAATTGGCGGAGAACAAGTCTGGGCAACACAGACTAACAAGCGATTCAGAAAACAGACAGAGAATGGGCGCCCAGAGACGGGCCCACTAGCTCACTTTGTGAGCTCTCCTGGTGTGTGTGCGTGTGTGTGTGTGTGTGTGTGTGTGTGTGTGTGTGTGTGATCTCATTTCAGTTTTATGACATGTCAATGAAGCCAGGGTAATTATTATTCCCATTTTGCAGATGAGAACCCTGGGGCCTGGACAAGTTAACTAACATGAGCAAGATCTCATAGCTGAAGTGGAGAGAACTGGGTTTAGAAGACTATCTGATTGTTCTAGATCTATACAGCAGCCACTTTCAGATATGAAATCTCACTTGATCTTCCAAACCACTTACTAAAGCAGGAGACTATTCTTGTTTATGGCCTCAGAAGCTGAAAGTCACGGAGTTTAAGCGACTTGTCTCAATCACAAGACTAGGATGTGGTAAAGCTCTGGGCTTCTCCTACAGTGGCGTGTAGCCTGGTTGCAAGTTTCATCCTCACGTCCACCATTCACACATTCATTCATTCAGTCAGTCATTCAACCAATATTTGCTAAGTACCTAGCATGAACAAAGCATCAAGGGGAATAAAAAACAAGTCAGATTTTATAACCTCACAGTCTTCTGTCTGCAGTCATGGCTGTCAGTGGAAATTTTCCAAAATCAATGTGCTAACTGATGTGTCTCATTCAATAGACTGATACATTTACAATAGGAGAGCTAACACACTAAGAACTATTGATGCCCTAACCAGTTTGGCTCAGTGGATAGAGCATTGGCCTGTGGACTGAAGGGTCCCAGGTTCGATTCCTGTCAAGGGCATGTACCTTGGTTGCGGGCACATCCCCAGTGGGAGGTGTGCAAGAGGCAGCTGATCGATGTTTCTCTCTCATCGATGTTTCTCTCTATCCCGCTCCCTTCCCCTCTGTAAAAAAATCAATAAATATATTAAAAAATAAAGAACTATTGAATCATGACCTGGCTGGTATGGCCCAGCTGGTTGGAGTGTCGTCTTGTACACCAAAAGATTGCGGCTTCATTTCCCCGATTGGGGTGTGTATGGAAGGCCACCAATCAGTGTTTCTCACATCAATGCTACTCACTCCCTCCTTCCCTCCCTTCCTCTCTCTAAACATACCCTTGGGTGAAGATTAAAAAGGAAAAAATGTAGAACTATTGAATCATGAACACTGCAGGACACCTCGCTCCTTCAAATGGGCAGCAAACTTTGGCTGGACTCCCAGGGACACCTGAGTGGAGGTGGAGGGAAATGAGTGTTGGCCAAGGCTGCTGCTCTGAGCGGCCCATGTTTGCACAGCCCCCCAGCCTGTCTCCCCTGGTCCCTGTGGACTCCATTGTGAGGGGGCTCCTCCCACGGACAGACTTCCTCCCATATCTGATTTCATGGTCCAGCTACTTCCTGGACAGGACCAAACACTTATCAGATGCCTAAACTTATATCAGCCCGAGTCAGGGTGTATGCTGGTCATGTTCCCTACTTACCATCTGTACAGGATTACTTATTAAAGATGATTTCTCACACGGAACTACCCTGGGAAAACCTTGTCCCCGAGCGGTAGAAGTCACTGTAATGTGTACAGGGCGGCCAGAAGCACTTGAAAACAAATGGGACGTGGTTGGTGTCAGGTGGACCCACGAACAAAATTTCCTTCCCTGTCCATATGATTCGACAGTCATTCATTGAGTCACCTGCATCAGGTGCAGGGATTTGTTAGAGGGCAGGGTGGGGCAAGCCAAGGAGTTTTTGTTTTTTAAATATATTTTTATTAATTTCAGAGAGGAAGGGAGAGGGAGAGAGAGAGAAACATCAGTGAGAGAGAATAATTGATCTCCTGCACGCCCCCTACTGGGGATCAAGTCCACAACCTAGACATATGCCTTTGACTGTAATCAAACCCGGGACCCTTCAGTTTACAGGCTGACACTCTAGCTACTGAGCCAGACCAGCTAGGGCCAAGCTAAGGAGGTTTTATAAGGAAAATGGAGATGATAGTGGAACGCTGGGGAATGGCTTTGGAAGACAAGGGGTTTATTCAGGCCGTCAACAAATACACACACTGAGCTCTTTCCTGGGGGCCTGGTAGTGCTCTTGTTCATGTGGTGCCTGGTGCATAGTAGGTTTCCGTGGCTGGAGGATGGGGCCTGGTTGTACAGGCTCTCAGAAGTGGGGATGCCCTCGGAGAGGGTGTGGAGTGGACAGGGCAAGAACACAGGTGCTCTAAAGCTGAGTCCAACAGATCCCAAAGGCCTGGCTTGGATGCTGAGAGGCACCCGGGCAACACTAATTGGGGAGACACAGTTGCCTGCAGGGATAGGGAACAGTTTTAGAAGCTCCATTTGGAAACTTTTCACATTCTTTTTGGTAAACATTGGTGATTCCATTATTTATAAATGAGACCCAAGCTTTAAAAAACGTCTTTCATATTTTGCTATCACTCGACTTCATTTGATGGCTTAGAGTCTCTGCGTCTTTTTTCTCCTGCCTGGTTCCCCCTTCTCAGGTAGGACTGCTGAACTTAGCAAATCAAACCACGAGAGACTCGGTGTAGGTTAAAGTTCAGATAAACAACAAATAGTTTTTTAGTTGTTTGTCTGAAATTACAATTTTAACTGGGTGTTCCGCTCCCAGCATTCACCCTCAAATCTCTTTGACTGTATTTTTATTTCCCATCAATTCACAGTTCCTCTCCAGGCCAAGCGCTTCAAAGTTGACTCTCTTCTGTGCGAAGCAGTGTCGTGAGTTGTGTCACTTCTCTTCACTAAGTATCCCCTTTCCAGATATTTCAGAAAATGGTATATTTCTGCAGAGTTTATTTTTTCCTTCATCCTCTGGGGGCCTGTGTGCACATCGGGCTTTCCAAACAGGAAGTGCTGGGCACATGAGTCAGTTTTCACGGCTGACTTATATGTCCCTCCCATCTTATGTGGTCACCTTTGCTCAGGTCTTCAGTCGAGATTTCTGGGTGGATAGCATCCAACAGTTCCACTCATCCAGCTGGAAGGACCCGTGGGGATTAAATCCTGGCAGGGTGAGATTCTCTGAGGTTTTCCCAGTTCCCTTCCTGATAACATCCCTGTTAGTTGAGAACCAAATGTTTACTGAGCCCATACAGGGCTGCTGAAGCCATAAGTAGCAGAGGTCCATGTGACAGAATCCTTAAAGTCTACATATTTTGCCTTTTCCTGGTGTGTGTGTGTGTGTGTGTGTGTGAGATAAGAAGCCAGTAAGGCAAGTGAGAGAATGAAGAAGGGAAGGCAGGTAAGAAAGATCATCCTGTGGCCCTGATGGTTCTTTCGTTGCATGTTGCACTGGGGCTGGTGGCTGTGTTAAGAGGGTGCGGTTATGATTTTTTTCACCCCTCTTTTTTGCTTTCCAAACTCAATGTAATGTAGTGCTCTCATTTAAGAAGAAAACAAAACATTTGAAAGCGTGCTTACATTTTTATCTTTTTAAAAATGCAAGGTCTTGCTATTAAAATACCACTGACTATAAAAAGAAACACGGCATTATAAAATTACCCGAACGTGGAAATGCTTTGTAAGCTTTGCGTGCTGTTTCTGAGAATCTTTCCAGGCTCACGTGGGGGACATTGCTGGCGCGGGAACTCGCCTCTGTTGGGGCTTAGCGGGAATTTATCAGTTGGATCTTTAGGAATGTGTCTGTTCGGAACCTCAGGAGCAAGAGTCACGTGGATTTCAGCACTTTATTACTATGCTATTTCTCTGACTCTGAAAGCTAACATTGCCTGCCTCCCCAATAATGATTTTTGTGATTGACTCTTCTGCGCTAAGTTCCTAGAACCTATGAGAACCAGCAATGAGGCGTCAATTATAATAATAGCTACTGTTTCCTGGATGCCGTGTGCGAGAGACTGGGATGAAATTGTATTTCATTTTACGAATTCAATCCGTGCAAAATTCTGAGGTCGATTCTAGCCCTACTTTATAGGTGAAGAAGAGATTCAGAGGTACTACTTACTGTTTCACAGCAGTAAGCCTGGCGGCTGAGGTTCAGAATGAAAGCATAGTGAGGAGCAAAGCGTTTCATTGCATGCTCATCTTTTAAAAACCAATCACCTCTGTGGAGGGTCATAACTCTACGCATCAGAAAAGGACAGTACAGACCTCTCATCCTCCCTCTCCCAACAGGTGGGTAAGAGCTCCACACGAGCTAGAGAAGAGGAGAGGGAGTGCTCTTACGGAGTCACAATCCGTAGAGCTGATGAACCCTTTAGGTTGACTCAGTTAAACTGGGAGGTAACTTTCTGAAGAATCCACAACCCCATTCAATTGCCCCTTCCCTTGGAGTTTGTGTTGGGCACCTTGCAAGGAAATCTTCTTCTTCATTTCTTCTCAGGCCTTGAGAGGGTCAGTTTCCATATAAAACAGACAGCAGACATTCCTGAGAACGCCTCTCCCACAGACGTGTTTTGACAACTAGGGGGGAAGGTGGGAGGCCAGTAGAATGGGCTGCATGATAACTCCAGAGGCTCCACGAAAGCTTGTGCCAAAGCAATGGCTGATTACGCTCAGTTCCCTCTATGGCTGGGCTTCTCACAGGGCAGCCCTTATCACAGGGGAGACACCTGGCTCTCTGATTGCCCCTCTCCCCTTGTCGCAGGTGTGTTCAGAGGCTTCTATAGCTTCGATGGTGACCTGCTAACCGTCGGTGCTTCTGGTCAAAGGTTTGTTTATGTGTTTCGGTTGAGCGCTTATCAACCATTATTGGTATTTCATAACCATTCCTCCTGGTGTTGTAATTAGAATTTCTTCTGCATTCTCTAATTTGGGGGAGATATTTTTTTTAATACGTTATTTGGGTTTCAAACTCGTGCAGTTTCCACCTTTGTGTGTTTGCATGGGAATATAGAAAGAAATTGGGGGAGGGGGAAGGTTCTTCTAGGACTTTGACTCACAGTGCCTTCTTCCCAGAAGGCACCACTAGCATTGTTTTGGCATTTGATTTGTCCTAAGTTATAGCTTTCCTTTTTTTTTTTTTTTTTTCTTCCGTATTTCTAGGGCAGAATTCCTCCCTATTTTATAGGCAAGGAAAGATTATTGCTTAAAATCTTAGTGATTTGGCTTCCCCACCAGAGAGTAGGTTTATCGTTAGGTGGCAAGAATATCTACACAGATGTACCTGGCCCAGGTACTGATTAACACTGCCTGGCCTACTGAACAATGGGCGTCACCTGGGCTTGACAAACCAAATAAGACCTTTGGCTTGTTTTGCTGCTGCTCAAAATGGCCTCTGCCATAAAGCCATTCATCCTCAAAGGAGAGGCCAGGGGTCCCTTTGTAAGGACCTGGCTTTTATTTCCTGTCCCAGACCGATTTCCCGGTGGGGCTGCTGGTAGGAAAGGCCTTGAGGGTGTGCGTTGGTGAGTGTGTATGTGTCTGTGGACGGGCTCACAAGCATCTACTTCCCACAGGGATCTGGGTGGTGCGGGACAGAGCGGCGGGGCAGCTGGTTTACCTGCATGTCAGGTAAAGCTTGAACATGAGTTGTTTGTGCCCAACTCCTGCTCAGAAGTCTCTACATTCTCTTCTGCATCTGCACGGATTCAGACCACTTTGCCCTGGTGGATCACACAGAACTACGGGAGCCCCAGCTCTGTGGTTTCCTCTGCCATCCTCTCAGGGGCCTGGAGACTGGGACACATGAGCTGGAGATGTGACTGGACTTGCACGAACCCTCCTTCTCCTGGAAAAACTGCGGGGGCTTGTTCCAGATTGGGGTCAAGAGCGTCACACATGTTTCCTAAAAACACCCCAACTTGCTGACAACTTTTTTTTTTTTTTTTACACAAAAAATAAAATCCTCTATCCCATAGTGTATGCCTTATCCCCCCCTCAGAAGCACGGCCTTTGGGCAAGTCTCTGTGTGGGTTTTCAGCCCCCATCAATCCTGACATGGACCTGTTCTCAGTACCAGGGAAGGAGCACTAGGTTCCCCTGAACTGGTGCCTGGCCGTGGCTCGGCTTTATGACTCATTATTTGGAGGAAAAGGGATTGCTTCCCTGGGAAAAAACGCTCAGAGGGGATCAGGTTTGCAGCCTTAAACTACCCAAGGGCCCTCGTGGAGAGGAGCAAATGTGCTTATTGAAATGATGGCTGAAGGGTGGCAGTTTCCAGGAGGAGTATTTTGGTTCAGTAGAACAGTGTCTGTCTAGCAGCCATTCACAGTAAATGGAAATCTTCCTGGAGGTGCTGAGAAAGGGCTCGTCTCGGGGCTGTGCAAGCCGAGGACAGCAGGGACGTTGTCACGTGAATTCCAGAATTAGGCGCGAGGTTCCACTGATGACCTCCAAGGTTCTTTCCAGCTCCAAGATTATACGATTCTATATCCGTAACTTTCCATTCCCCTGTTCAGAACAAATTTTCCACATGCAAAACTGTTTTAGTATTTGATAACGTTTGTGGGAGGATTTCTGCTGTGTTTTGCTTTAACATGGGGCTTACTCCTTTGCCCTGTGGCTTAACAAGACATACACACATGAGTGTAATTTGTCAGGCAGAGGAGGTGGGTGTTTGCTGCTGGGTAGGAAGGTCCTATTTACATGGGGCCTAGCGTGGAGGGGTTGGGAACACCATATCTTGCCTCATATCCAGGCTCTGAAATTCTTCCTCCCAAAGGACCTGGGCATCGTACCCTCATCTGGATGGTGGACACAGCAGAAGTGGTCTGGACCTGACTGTGCCTTTCACCAACTGCCTCGGCAGTTCCCTTGGCTCCCTCCCAGGCCCCCAGAGTCCCATATCCTGCTCCTGAAGCCTGTATGACAGGACCTTCCTAAGGAATTTTTCTGAAACTCTTAACTCTTACATCACCTCTCCGTTACTTGAGGACAGAGGAATTGTTCTTTGAAAAATAACTGACTCTCTTTTAAGTGTTCCTCCCGCTGAGATACTACAAAGAATAAAAGCTACTTTTTAAAATACATTTTATTGATGTTTTACAGAGAGGAAGGGAAAGGGATAGAGAGTTAGAAACATCGATGAGGTAGAAACATTGATCAGCTGCCTCTTGCACACCTCCCACTGGGGATATGCCTGCAACCAAGGTACATGCCCCTGACCGGAATCGAACCTGGGACCCTTCAGTCCGCAGGCCGACACTCTATCCTCTGAGCCAAACGGGTTAGGGCTAAAAACTATTTTTAAAAGATGAGGAACACTAACCTAAACATACATTAAATACTAGATTGTCGTTTCATCTGACTTTAACTTTTCAGTGGAAAGTTCTTTTATTTAAATATAGGTTGATCTTTACTTTGAGATTGGCTGGTCAAAAATTTTTAAAACATATGTTTTTATTGATTTTTAGTGACAGAGGAAGGGGGTGGGGTAGAGAGAAACATAGATGAGAGAGAAAAATATCACCGATTGGCTGCCTCCTGCATGCCCCTTATTGGAGATTAATCTTGCAACCCTGGCATTTGACCTGACCAGAATTGAACTGGTAATCTCTTGGTTCACGGTTTGGCATTCAGCCACTGAGCCACACCAGCTGGGTTACAGTTACTAAGAAGACTCTTCTCTTGGATATGTTGCAAGGAGAGTTTTAGGAGTTGAAAGTAAAATACTGATTGATTTGAAAATGAATAAACTTGTACCAACTGATTTGATATCAGTGTTCAATTCAATTAGTAGAGTGTGATCAAGGATTTGGGATACGAATACCTCAGCCTTGATGGGGCCCCAGGCAGTCAGCTCTTTCAGCAATCACCAAGGAGAGGTAAGTATTAGCTATGAGGTCCTTTTAGATAAATTTCAGACTGAAGGCAATGAACAAAGGTGCTCAACGTAATTAATCACCAGAGAAATGTAAATTAAAAACCACCATGAGATACCATTACACTTCCATCATGGTGGCTGAAACTTAAAGAGACCAATATATTCAAGTGCTGGCGAAGATGTAGAACAACATGGAACTCTCATTGGAGTGTAAACTGGTACAACCACTTTGGAAAATTGTTTGGTGACTTCTACTAAGGCTAAAACTACCCCAAGAACCAGCAATCCCACTCCTCGGAATATACCTAAGAGAAATGAGTTCATATATCTTCCAGAAGAAATGTACAAATCTGTTTTTGTTAAACCCAAAATGGAACCAACATCAATGTCCACTAGTAGGAGAATGAATAGACTGCAGCATATTAATACAATGGAATACTGCACAGAAATAAAAAAGAACAAATAGCTGAAACAACTGATACTATGTTTTTTGTTATTATTGTTAACTTTTTTATTTATTGATTTTAGAGAGAGAGGAAGGGAGAGAGAGAAAAACATCAGTTTGTTGCTCCATTCATTTATGCATTCATTGGTTGATTCTTGTATGTGCCCTGTTGGGGGATCAAACCCACAACATTGGCACAGTATGATGATATTCTAACCAACTGAGCTGCCCAGCCTGGCCCACAATGTTTTTTTGAGTGAAAGAACCCAGACGCAAAAGGGTATATGCTCTATGATTCCATTGATATAAATAAAGTTCAAGAACAGGAAAACTATGATGATGCTGAAGAGGGGTTACTTTGGATGGGGGGTAGTGACTGAGAGAAGGAACGAGGGAAATGTTCTATATCACGATGTGGGTGGTTACTGCATAGGTGTACACATTTGCAAAAATCCATCACGCTGCTAATTTAAGATTAGTGCACTTCAAAATCACGATGGGATATCACTTCATCACCGTGAGAAAGACTAAAGTGAAAAAGACAGGCAATAACAAGTGTCGGTGAGAATGAGGGGGGAATTAGAGCCCTCATATATGGTTAGTGGAATTGTAAAGTTTTGGGATTTTTTTAAAGAAAACCATTTGGCAGTTCCTCAGAAGTTAAACATAGTTACTATATGACCAGCAATTCCATTCCTAGCTATATACCCAAGATAATTGAAAAGATATGCCCACACAAAAAGCTGTACTGCACATGAATGTTCATAGCAACATTATTCATAACTACCCAAATATCCATCAACTAGCGAGTAAATAAATCGTCACATGTCCGTAATGTGGAATATTGCTTGATAACAAGAAGGAATAAAGTACTGATACATGCTACAACACAAATGAACCTTGTAAACATGCCAGGTAAAATAAGCCAGTCACAAAAAGCCACATATTGAATGGTTCCACGTATGTGATATGTCCGGAATAGTAGAAAGAAAGGAGATTGATGGTTGCCAGGGACTAAGAAGAGGATGCCAGGCAGAGTGACTGCTAATGAGTACGGGCTTTCTTTTCTGGAGGGGGTAAAAATATTCTTAAATAGTGGTGGTGGTTGCACACTCTGTGAATATAGTAGAACCCACGGAACTGTGCATTTAAAAAGGGTGAATTTTCTGGCATGTCAATTATATCTCAGTAAAGCTGCTATTAAAAAAAGATTGGTGCATTTTACTGCATGTATTTACACCTCAACAACAAACAAACAAACAAAACACACCCGGGTGAACAGTAAAGATGAATTCTTCACCTGAAAAACCAGAGAAAGGGGTGTGGGCTAAGGGAGAGAAGAGTTCTTTTTGCTTGAACATCTCAAAGTGCCAAGTACTTTATATAGTGGTGTGTATACTGGTGTGCATTTAATTTGATTGTCAAAGAACTATTACATACACCTAAGTTAAAGGTGAAGAAATTGTCTTCGGTAATTTGCTAATTTTCCAAAGCTACAACTTGGAGTCCAAGCAATTCCTCCTCCATTATACTGTTCTGCCTCTCAGATGCATTTCCACTGGGGATGGAGTTGGCCTTGGAGTTGACTTTGTCTGGAATATTCATTTGGCAGAAGAAGACCCTAAGACCCAAATACATTATGTGACATATAAGATCCCATGGCCAGTCTGTGCCCAGCTGGGTTAAACCTGATGCTCCAGTGTAGAATTCTTTTGTTAATGGCTGATAAAGTTAATAGCATGATATTAACTTTATTAAAGAGATCTATTTGGTCCAGTCACCCAGAGAGCATTCTGGAAGGGCTCAATGCTGTGAAGATGTGTTCACCTAAGGCACAACCCCCGCAACCCCCCAGATTCCCATGCAGAGCAATTCTTGATGGGCCATCTGCATATTCACTTCACCCTTGCTTATGGCGGCCTAGTTGTCCATCACCAAGTGAATGGGTAACTTAATTGTGGCACAACTATGAACACTCACAGCTCTTAGAAGCAGGGAACTATGTGACAATTACCTTAGGGCTGGAAAAATAAAAGCAGGCCACCAAATGCTATTTAGAGCATACCATTTTTTGTAAGTTAAAAATGCAACTCCTCATATATGCCATATATTTTACAAGGATATATACATATCAAAATATATCTAGAAATACATTGGTGTAGTGACTATTGGGGTGAGGGTGATGCAGTGGATCTAGTAATGCCACGAATAGAATAGTGTGATTCACTCAATTCTTTACCCCTGAGACCTAGGAAAAATATTTTTTTTAAAAATTGCAGCATCAGATATTTGATGAGACATAAATCTTTCTCCTTTATTTAACTGACAGAGGCCCGAGTTCCCCTGAAATCTACAAACAATGCCTTTGGAAGTAAGGAGAGAGAATTCCAAAGAGGGATGGTCCCTAGCTGGGTAGAATCTGGGGATCTTCTGCAGAGACTCTGGCTTTTCAAGGACAGCTCACAGCAGGCTCTTGGCCGCTCCCTACTCTGTCCTTGACATTCATTACCAAGTCTCTTCTAAGACATAGGACCATGCCGTCTTTCTCAGAAAGCCCACCAGCCTGGAAGTGGGTTCCAATTGGAAAAAATAAAGGCATGGAATGGGAAGGTGATTTGGTTAAGGCAGGTTTTATGGGCTGAATTATATCCAAAAATGTGTATGTTGAAGTACTAATGCCCAGTACCGCAGAATATGAATATTTGGAGATAGGGCCTTCAAAGAGGTAATTAAGTTAAAATGAGGCCATTAGGGTGGGCCCAATCTGACTGGTGTCCTTATGGGGAAAAGGAACATGGGCTCACAGAGAAACATGGGGGAAGGAGTGTGTGGGACGCGCACAGAGAAAAGGCCCAATGAGGACACAGTGAGAAGGTGGCTGTCTGCAATCCAAGAAGAGAGGCCTCAGAAGAAACCAAACCTGCTGACTCCTTGATCTTGGACTTTCAGCCTCCAGAACTGTGAGAAAAAACATTTCTGTTGTTTAAGTCATGCAGATTATTGTCAACTGCCAATAATTCCTTCACAAGTGCCACTGGCCTGTGTAAAGATGTAAATATGCTTAATCCTGTGGGGTTTTGTTATAGCAGCCCTAGCAGATGATACAGTAGGAATTAGCAGAGCTGGGAACTAGCCTCACAGGTTTAAGAACAAGTCTTGGTCCTGGGTTCCTTGATCAGAAACATTATCCTGTGGGTTTTGTGTTAGTGAGCAAAGCTCCGGTCAGATGTTCCTAATAGACACTCCATCTCCTGAGGACTGGAAAAGCTGATGAAGGTGGACGTCTGAAAAAACAAGAGAATTCTACGAGCTCACCCAGTCCCATTCCCTTAACCTACTGGGTGGTAGTTCGGGAAGCCCTGAGCAGTTGGCCGACTAAGAAGGTACCTGGCAGTTATTGGGCCCCAGGTGAGGGGGTCACCACACTTTGGGAGTGACATTCAGCTGAAAGTGCCTCTCAACCGCCAATAATTTCTTTACAAGTGCCACAGGCCTGAGTAAATATGTACTTCTCTCCACAGGCTTTTCTAAAGCCTGCTCCCTCAAACAAGCCCAAGTTCCTTCTGATAGCAGACCAGAGATTATTGTTCCCCCATCAAAGGATAAATGCAGTTCAACAAAGCCAAGGAATGGAGGGGCCGAGCCTGGGTCAATAATGAGGCTGGGGAGCCATGCCAGCTCCATACACACTAGGGGAATGTCTACACACACACCCCAGGGAGTGGAATTAAAGGCTAACTTCCTGTGCTCTTGAGTTTCAGCCATGCCAAGGCAAAGAAACACTCAGTGTTCTCGATGTAATTCAAATGGCCCGCATTCCTGGGTGGCAGTTGGGAGTCTTCTAGGAAGCAAGGAGGAGTTCAACTAGTAAAGGAGAATAGGCACTGTGTGTGTGCATGTGCATGCATGTGTGTGCATGTGCATACATGCAGGTGTGTGTCTGTGTGCATGTGTACATGTGTGTGCGTGCATGTGTGTGCATGTGTGTGCATTTGGGTGGAGACCTTGTAGTAGGGATTTGGGGAGTATGTATGTGATGGAGGAGGGTGGGGTAAAATTAGGGAGGAAGGAAGGAAGCAGTGATGGTCTGAAAGTTTGAGAACCTCCTGAAACTTGAGCTCTTTCTCAGCCAGCATGTGCTGCCTCACAGCCTGCTTTGATAAGGCCTTCTGACTGCCCACGGCAGCCCTGCTGCTCTGTGACAAACCACGCCACAGCCTATTAGTTTGAGGGCAGTCCAGGCCTGTATGGGCCATATGTACTTGTTTGCTTGGCTGGTCCAGTGAAAACACTTGTTGAAGAGTGTCTCAGCTTGTCTTGGTTCAAAGGAGTTTACTTCCCATCTCCATTCAAGGCACTGTGTCTGGCCGGCCACCCAGTCCCGAAGATTCAAATCCTACATCTACAACTTACTTAGTGTGATTCCTTGGTGAGCTGCTTAAGGCTTCAGCCTCAGTCTGCCCGACCATAAAATGGGAGAATAATTTTCATTCCACAGAGGAATAAATAAAATCTTTTTATTTTATTTTATTTTATTTTATTTTATTTTATTTATTTATTTTTAATTTATTTTTATTGTTCAGATTATTACAGTTGTTCCTCTTTTTTCCCCCATAGCTCCCCTCCTCCCAATTCCCACCCCAACCTCTGACCTTGCCCCCCCCATTGTCCTCATCTATAGGTGTACAATTATTGTCCAGTCTCTTCACGCATCCCCAACACCCTTAACCCCCAAAAATTGTCAGTCCACTCCCTTTCTCTGCCTCTGATTCCATTCTATTCTCAAAGGATACCTTTCAGCATTTCATATAATACTGGTTGGGTGGTGATGAACTCTTTTAGCTTTTTCTTGTCT
>PVJC01020770.1:0-28907 GCA_004026665.1 Murina feae
GAAATACAAAGTCCCCTACTATGATCTCTCCCCTCCATACTTGTGTGCTCCTATGTTGAGTGCATATATGTTCACCGGAGTTCTATTCTCTTGTTGCATTGAGCCCTTTAATATTATGAAGTGGCCTTCCTTATCTCTTGTTATGGCCTTCACTTTAACAACTCATTGTATTTACTGACTCTTCTGCTGTACGTAATTTTCCTTTTAAGGAAAACTGTTACGAGCAGTAGGGTACTGCTGTTGAGAACAGCAGACACAGACGCTGGTTGAATTAAGATGAAACGGAAAGTGTTAGAAGGCTGTCTTTGCACACGGGGGCTTCACGGGAGAGAAGAGACTAGATGAGAAGGATGGAGTGGTCAGTAATGAAGCATCTCTAAGTGGTGTCTGTGGCTCTCCAGTCTTACTGGGCACCCTGTCCTTGTGTCAGCTGATGGAAGATTCAAGGTGCTGACAGTCAGATTTGTGATACAGTCTCGAGTTGCTTGATGACAGGAATACATCCTGTGAGAAATGCATCAACAGGCAATTTCATTGCTGTGTGAACATCAGAGGGCACTTACACAGCCTCCATGGTATAGGCTACCACATGCCGAGGATATGTTTTATAGCTTATTGCTCCCAGCTACAAGCCTGTACAGCGTGTAACAGTACAACACTAAGCAAAATTTAATCAAGCGCAAATCAAGGGAGGAGGTAAGTACGAGATATATGAGGCTGGTATCAGCATAACAAGCCATGCTGTTATAGCAAACTATTTTATTTTTTAGCCTTACCTAAGGACATGGTGTAATTTTTACATTGATTTTAGAGAGAGAGAGAGAGACAGAGAAACATCAATGTGAGAGAGAAACATAGATTATTGCTTCCTGTAGGCACCCCAAGCCGGTATTGAACCCACAACCTAGGTATGTGCCCTGACTAGGAACTGAACCTGCAATATTTGATGCATGGGAAAACTTCAGCCAACTGAGCCACCTAGCCAGGGTCAAACTAATTTTTTTAGAAAGAGTCCACTCTAAAACAGTGATAAAAGTATAGTATAGTCAATCTATAAACCAGGAATATAGTCATTTATTTTTATTGTCAAGTATTGTGTACTGTACCTAATTCTTTGTGCTATACATTTATGTAACCGGTCAAGGGCACATGCCTGGGTTGTGGGCTGCAGATTCCCAGTGTGGGGCGTACAAGAGGCAGCCAATCAATGGTTCTCTCTCGTCATTGATGTTTCTATTTCTCTCTCCCTCTCCCTTCCTCTCTGAAATCAATAAAAGTATATTTTAAAAAAGAGTATCTATGGAAACGCTGTAAGAAAGTAAGTCCACTCTCTTCCTTCCCCCTTCCAGATTCCCCCTCCTCTGCCCGCAGCCAAGAACACCGCCCCTCCTCCCCTTCACTCACAGTTGAAGAGCTTTCTTTCTGGGAGGATCAGGATGTCAGCATTTCCATCTCGCCCCCAGCTACCTGCTGCTGAGGCTAATACCTGGGCAGGTGCCCTCTCCTTTCATCTGCCCAGATCCTATTCATGGGACACACTTTCTACCTGGGGGGTCAGAGTCCTAGGACCCTGGGCTCTCTTGTCTGGTTTGTGAGGCAGTGTAAGTGCCAGGAAAGGCAAACCAAGAGGACTCAGGCTGCTGCCCCACCTTCCAGGGGCTCAGCTTCAGGTTCCTACTCAGAAGGGATTTCAAGATTTTGCCTGGGGTGTGGGGGGAGGCAGACCATAAAATAATACCACCTAATCTCTTTGCAAAGAAACTGACTTCATTAGCAATGTGTTTTGGAGAACTGAGAGCTTCAAGGCACTTTCAAGAACAGTGGAGGTTGTGAAAGACAATGAAGAGGAGATTAGGGTCTAAATTGTAGGAAGCCAGCTTGCAGACCAGGACAATGGAATTAGATGGAGAGAGGAGCTCTCCTGTGGCCAAAATTCCCCCAAAGGCTGCTCTCCAAAAGTACTCTTTCCAACTTTGATTGGTTACTTTGTAAGGCAGTTTATGCCCCCCAAGCATTGTTGAAAACAATAGAGCATCCTTTTAGCAGTTACTGAAGTTTACCAGCCTGGTGCAGTCAGGGAAAGAGAAAAGCAGAGCTCTACCCAAGTCCCTGACCCCTGGGACATAGCCAAACTGTTCCTTCCAGAGAAAAGCATGGAAGGCTGAAGCCAGGCGGGGAGGAGGGCAGAGTTCACTTAAATAATCCAGCCAATCACAGAACAAGTAAAGCAGCCAGCATTGTTGCCATCCATTGTCTATGTCCAGTTTCCAGCAGACACGTGAGGAGGCACGCAAAGAAATAACATATAACCCACACAGCAGAAATACAAAAGCGGGCTGCACAAACTGCCAGCGAGAGCCCGGAGGTACGGTATTTGTCAGAAAAAGATGAAAAAGGGTATTCCTCAGGAAGAGCAGTCAGTGGGTCAGCACTGCCTTCCCCCAAATGCGTGACTTGTGGAATGAGGAACAGGGTTGTCTGAGCTCAGTTGCCTAAGGAATGCTGTACCCAAATCCAGCATCTCCGGGGACAAGGAGCTATTCTCTGCAACTTTGCAAGCAACTGTGGGATTCCTAGTACTTGGGCCTTTGCCAGAAATCTCTTAAACATCTTAAACATCAACTCGATCCTCAAGTCAGACAGCTTGTGCCCGGATCAAAGATAATAAGAGCATTCCTCAGCTCAGCTTGCCCATAAAAAGAGGAATGCCATGCAGGAGTGAGGTCTTTCTCCTACAGTATAGCAGCAGTGTGGTCTCTAGGCCCCAGGCCAAGCACACCTCTCTGTAAGATGGGGGACCACATGCTCCCCACACCCCCCTTCTTGGCCTTGTAAAGGTTCCAAAAATATCCTGTTTTATTCCCACATGTCCACACAAGGAATGTCTTAGCTTCTCAATCACTCACCTTGCCGTGCTCCTTAAGATTAGGGATTACATCTTTTCTAAGTTTTTCCCCCCCTTTCCCAATGTTTCACATGGCACCTGGCATATGGTAGACATTTTAATAAAAACATTTAATGCGTTAAACAATTAAGTTACCACGGAAGGACCGGAGGTCTGGAGAAGCTGACTTAAACTATATTTAGCTTACATGCAGGGAAGAAAATGAAATGCGGCTCAGGAGGTAAGCCAGATGGGAGAAAATCACAGAGGAACCACAACAAATACATATAGAGTATTTAGAGGAGAGAGAAAGAGGCCTAATGTGTGTAGCCTTTGGGTACACGTGGACCAGACAGAAAGCTATGTGGAGGCTGAAGCAAGCTTGGGGCTGTGGACTCTGGCTCTGTGAGGATTCCTCCTGAGTCTGTTTAGCCATGATCCCCAGGACTTCTCTCTCCGGAGCTGTGCTGATGACAGCCTTAAGTAGAATAGCTTATGCTGTGTGCTGGTCAGACTCTCCTGTTGTGACCACAGCTCACTTCACATTTATTTGCAAAAATCATCAAAAACAAAATCATCCAGTTGCTGCCTGGGGTGTTCTGGGGAGATGGATATTAATATTTATTGACTTCATTGTCTACAACATTGTTTTGCCCATGTAAATTCTCTCCCCGGATTGTTTTAACTGACAGAATAAAGAGGAAGTAAAGAGGACACATTAAATAATGAGAAACCAATGATTTTATCATTAAACTTTCTAAATTTTATCGTAGGTCAGTTTAGAGCAACCTATTACTGGATGCTCATCAATATACATGTACTGATAAATGCAGGGTCTAATAAACATCGTCCACATCAGAGCTCAGCATGTCTATTTGAGAACTGCCCCAGTGGTTCATATTAACAAATTATTACAGAGATGATATGAAGTTAGAGCAAAAGGCATTCTAGCTAGACATAGACCTGAGAGCCATCAGCCAGGCAAGATCAGCAGAAAAACAACCACTGTAATTTATCCAGCACCAAAGCTAGTGTTGCCCCTTTTCCACAAACACTTCCTTAGCCCTCTTAGTCAGTCAAGTCTTCCAAGAAAAGATGACAACCCATTTTTTTTCATCCATCCTCATGCAGTCACCCTGTAAGTGGCTACAATAACTTTACTATTAGGATTAATTATAATACCAGTACCTTGGAAATATGAGAAGTGTGGGAAATTTCTAAGAAAGAATCAACTTTAAAAAATAAAGAGGGTAGATGAATAAGAAGATTTAGATGCCGTAGAAGAAGGTACATTCCAGAAGAACGTTTGCTCTGTAGTGGCTTGATCAAATTAGAGCCTCCGGGAATACTGACCACAAAGGAACCAAGGAAGGAAGCTATAGTTATAACTCTATATATAAAAAAAATCTCCAGGCAAAAGCACTTCAGAATGTGCTGACTGTTACATTCAGTGACCACATTGAATGCTGCAGATATGTTTGAATATCCTATATAATAAAAGGTTAATATGCAAATCAACTGAACAGAACGACAGGTTGCTATACACTCACTGACCACCAGGGGGCAGATGCTCAATGCAGGTACTGTCCCCAGGTGGTCAGTGTGCTCCCACAGGGGGAGTGCCAATCAACCAGAAGCTGGGCTTATGGCTAGCTAGTGCAGCAGCAGTGATGGAAGCCTCTCCCACCTCCACGGCAGTGTTAAGGATATCTGACTGATGGCTTAGGCCCGCTCCCCATAGGGACACCCCTGAGGGTTCCCAGACTGTGAGAAGGTACAGTTCGGTCTGAGGGATACCCTCCCAAGTCCATGAATTTTGTGCACCGGGCCTCTAGTACTGTATATTTTAGAAAGAGAGAAAGACGCCTAAGCAAAGGGAAATACAAGGATAAGAGCACCCAAGCTCATAGCTAACCTTGAGACAAGTTGACTCCCCTGTAAAGCTCTCCATCTGATTGAACTCTTTGAACGCTACCTTTAAAAAATGTTAGTATTTTAGCCTGGCCGGAATGGTTCAGTTACTTAGAGTATAGTTCTGCGCACCAAAAAGTTGCTGGTTCCATTTCCTGTCAAGGCACATACCTAGATTGTAGGTTCTATTCCAGGTAGCAGTGCTATGGAAGGCAACCAATTGATGTTTCTCTCTCACATCCATGCTTCTCTTCTCCCAGCCCTCCCCTCCAACCCCCAACCCCCCGACCCTTCTCTCCTCTAAGCTTGTCTTCAGGAGATGATTTTTAAAAAATATTAGTATTTAAAATTTGTATCCATTCTTATTATTTTTGAAACAAACACAAGTTTCAACATTGACCACATTTATCTTCACCTACCCATTTCACCAGTCCTTATTCTTCTGCTTTGCAAGACGGAGAACACCCAGATCTAGAGCTGAGTTTCTTAGTGTTCCTTGGAGAAGTCTCAGGGAGCCTGTGTGCCATCCAATATTTTACACAACATGTTATGTTATATTATGTTATGTTATGTTTGTTTTGTTATGTTATGTTATGTTATGTTATGTTATGTTATGTTATGTTATGTTATGTTATATTATGTTATGTTATGTTATGTTATGATGTTATGTTGTTATGCTATGTTATTTCAAGTTGTTTGGGGAGACAATCTGTCACCGTGTTTTAATATTAAGAGGTTTTATGTAAGACAATAAAAAGGAAGGATTATTCCTTTGCTATTGCACGGTTGGCTGCTTTCATCACGTGGTGTTTCTGTTTGTGCAATCTTAATGATCCAATTTCCAACCATAGGATGGAAATGTGGGTTTGCTTGTTGTAGGGGATGTCAATAGTAACACATGAGGTCTGAAGGCTAATATCATCTTAGGGATTTTATTTTCCCATGAGCTCTGTATCTACCCAAAACATTTTCCTATTCTATTTTCACCAGGCACTCTGTGGCTTTTCCAGGCCGAGAGAGAGAGAGAGAGAGAGAGAGAGAGAGAGAGAGAGAGAGAGAGAGAGAGATGGGCAGCTAGGTACAGAAGAACCCTTCTGACTTCAGGGTTAACTTGAATCCGCCTAAGGACCCTTTCTCTCTCTTTACCTGCTATGACACCTAAGAGTTTTACTTACAGACCTGGGGAACTACCAGCAATTTGGTTCATATAAATTCACTGCAAAGCTTAGTGAGGATGAAAGGGTAGAGTAGCAGTTAAATCCAATTCCTTCAAGAATTTATCCTATGGTTCCTGAAGCAAGACTAAAGATTCCCCTGAGCTGGCCTCATTCTGTCCTGATTGTATTTTTCAGTAGCCCCGGACTGTCAGCTTTTTGTGGTCATAGCAGTGTTTCCTCATCTCACTATTGTATCTTCAAGTCCTTCAACAGGAGAGGCGCTCAGCAAAGGTTTTGGTGGTGCTGTCAGTGTTTTTTGCTGGCGTTTTCAGTAACCTTCTTATCCACTTGACTTACTGCACAGATTGCATGAAAGCTGTACATGAGATTACTTTGGCTGGCTCCATGAGATAAACAGATGTCTCTGCCACACAATTCACTCCACATCGACATAAAACCAGTGGGGAAAGAACAATGTTATCTTTCATTAAGTCGTGGCAGACTGCCCCTGTACTCACCAATTTATGTTTTCCAAAAATGTCTGTTGGCCAATGTGTAAGAGATGATTATAATAAATGTTAATAGCTTCTAGCAGTTGGTCTTTCCACGATAGTCACTCCTTTGCATTTCAATCAAGATACACAGATGTGAAGTTTATTTGGATGACATAGGCTGGGGATTTATAGTCAATATACCTCCCACCAATTAAGAGGAATTATCCAAATAATTCTCATTCATGTTGATTAAAATGTAAGTAAAATGCAATTATACTTTTCTTTAAGATCAATCAAATTACTATCTTGCATTTTTATTCAGAATTTAATACCGGTGAACAAATGGCTCTGCTTCTTCCCATTGACTGACGGTGGCCTAAGTCACATTTCCCTGTCAATTTATTGGCAGAATGCACCTGCAAATCATATAAGAAAAAAAAGAGAGATATTTCTTAAAGTCCAAGTACAGCCTTAAGAGCTTAACATTTAGAAACAGTTGGCAGAAATGTAGATGAATGCCTTTAAAAATGACTTAAGTTGAGCTTAGAAAGTTCAGAAAAATACACATTAGCAAGCCTTTGAACAAGTTGAAAGAAAATAGGTATGTTTGGGAACAGTTAAAATATTCTCTCCTTCTAGTACCAGCACACACTTCCTTTGCTAAAAGTCATTCCTCCATTTCTCCTAATCCACATGGGTCTAACGGAGATGCTCGCATCCATGATGCCAAAGGTGAGCATGTGACCTGCCCTGGCCAATCAGAGTAACTCACTCCTTTGATTAGAGTGATAAACTCATGCTTGGTCATTACCCAATCTCAAATAAATAAGACTCAAGTCCAGAAAGCTTTGAACATTTTAGTGTAGGGAAGCTGATCTTTTAGAATAATTGGCAGCCCTATTGCAGTAAATTAGGGTCTTTGCTTTACTATGAAAATGAATTAAAACAAGGCAGATGGAGCTGAAGTTTAGAGACTAATTATTAGGATATTTATTGAATCCCCAAATGTAGCCATGCTCTAAACTAATACTCTAAGACTTTTTAAAAAAGTATTTGGTTTTTAAAGTTTTTTAAAAATGATAAAAATAATCTATATTCTCCTAAAATGATCAAATAGTACAGATACATTAGAGTCCATATAAACATTTCCACCTGCCTCTCTCTCCAAATTCTAGACTGCCAAATAGTCCATGAGACAACCGAGATGTCTCATAAAACAATGACTGACCATTATCTTTGAATTTAGAAATTTAGCAAAGGTCAGTGGTGACAGTGAGGTAAGCAGTATCAGTACATTAGAAGGGCCCAAAGTTTGATTGGAATTGATTTAACAATTGAGAAGAGAGAAATTGAGGGAGAAATTAAGTACTTAGTGTGATTTGTTGTTTTTGTTGTTGTTGTTTTGTTTGTTTGTTTTTTCTTTGTCTTGGATTTTTTAAAGGTTTGCTTTAAGGCAAGCAAACAAGTAGAGTGGTGGTTGGCCAAAGTGGAGTCAATAGCATTCACTCTCCAAAGGATTCCTAATGCATTTGAGTGAAGCTGTACTACCTATCTGACCACAGGTGACTACCTAGCTGAGGATCAGAGTGCAATTCACTTCTCTAATTCCCTGGTCACACTCATTGCAGTGATCTATTGGTATATCAATTTTTTTTCAGTGTATTTTTTAATTTAAATTTTCTTTTTTAAAATATATCTTTAGTTATTGATTGCATTTTTTATATGCATATATCAAAATCAATTTGCCTCCACTAGATTGGGAGTTCACCGAAATTAGGACGCTTGCTTTATATATCATCACATCTCTAGTCTAGCACTTCACAAAGTATGGCATGTAATAGATGCTCAATGAATGGCTCTCTAAGTGAATACAACAACATTGACACATGAATAAATAAGATATCATTTGAAAAATCAAATGCACATCCTAAGGAACTATAAAAGGTGTATGGAATGTAACAGGCATACACATCATGTCTATCGCCCTATTGACTCTTCCCTCCCCTGCCCCAGGAAAATGTTCTCAATTGTGCACATTCTTTCACTATTGACAGACGCTATATTTTAAAAATAATTGTCTTCAAGCAATCTATACCACTTCAACATTCCCTATTTATGTTAACTTTAGAGCCAAGTTTTTAAAAAAGCAAGACTACATTAAAAATATTAGATCAATGGGTTGGGGAAACTTACAAAACGGGAATGGAGAAAGCTATGCTATTCTAGGAGGGACTACCTTTGGGAGCTCTTGATTTCTCCATTTGGCCATTTTGTGTATACTCACATTCATTGGTGCGAGTAGAGAAAGAATTCCATACTTCTTTTTCCTTTCTATTTAAAAAGGTCTTCAGACTTTTTTTTTTCAAAATACATACACCTTTGCTTTCCATTGTCACAGGAAAAGTGTGTGTGTGTGTGTCTGGAGGGAGGAGAGAGAGAGAGAGAGAGAGAGAGAGAGAGAGAGAGAGAGAGAGAGAGAGAGAGAGAGATCCATCACCAGGTCCTCTAGACTCTATCTCTACTGTAGTGAAGCTCAGGGAAATTTCAAAAGCCTGTATGCTTTTGTTTTCATAAACGCAACCCTGAGAAAATCAGACTGATGGAAGAAGGCAGGCCAATGGAGGCTCACAGATATTCTAGCCCAATTTGCCAAGAAAATGGAATGACAGTCATTCTCTGGCATATGTTAATTTTCCTGTGACTTCTAAAAATATACCTATCAATTGATACAGACCCTAGAAATAAGAACAAATATACTTTTAAAATATGTGTGTTGTAAACATGCAGCTTCTGTTACCTTGTGATGCTTAGCAAAAACATCATTCAAAGTTTATAATTATAGACATGCAGAATTATAGAATCATTAAATTATCAAAATTAGCAATTCCAAGAAATAGAGCGCTTTGCTCTCTACTAAGCGAGGTCAGAATGAGTCAGATGAGATATTATTTGAAGAGAAATATGATGCAGAACCGTAGAGCCTGACTATTCTTGGCCAACCACCAAAGGCTAAATCATTCACTAAGAACTGGGTACATTTATCCCTTTACCATAGTAATTCTCAACCATGGGCCAACTCTACTTCCTACTCCCACCCAATTGGGGAACATCTGGAAGTGATTGGGGTTTCGGAGCTGGGTGAAAAAGGTACAGGGATTAAGCAAACAGACAAACAACCAACAACTCATAGATACAGACAACAGTATGGTGATACCAAAGGGAAAAGGGGCTGGGGGAGGTAGAAGAGGGTAAGGGGAAATAAATGGTGATGTAAGGAGACTTGACTTAGGTTGGTGAACACACAGATGATGCATTATAGAATTGAACACTTGAAGCCTATGTAATTTTACTAACCAATGTCACCCCAATAAATTCAATTAAAAAAAGATGGGAGAAGCTGGAATCAGTTGGAAGGCAAAGAGAGGTGGGTGGGACCTGCTTCAGTTTAGTGTATTCTTGTATATTGTGTAAGACAGTGGTCCAGTTTTATTTTTAGCATGAAAAAAAATTTTTGGTTATCACAACTGAAGAGAGTGCTATTGTCATGTAGTAGGTAGAGCTCAAGATGTTGATAAACATCCCACAACACAGGAAAGAACCCTACAACCAAAAGTGGTCTGTATTGCTCAGTGGTGAGTGTCCTCCCATGAATGAGCAGATCATGGTTTGATTCCCCAGTCAGGACATATGCCCGGGTTGCAGGCTTGATCCCAAGTAGGGGGCATGCAGGAGGCAGCCGATGGATGATTCTCTCTCATCATAGATATGTCTGTCTCTCTCTACCTCTCTCTTCCTCTCTCTGAAATCAATAAAAACATATTTTTTGAAAAAGTGATCTACCCCTAAATGTCAATAATCCCATGTTTGAAAAACCCATCTGTACAGGAACTCTGTTTGCTATGTTGTAATATGTGATATTGGGCAATGCAGTTATTAAGTCAAAAGATATTTGATTTTAACTAGAAAAACACC
The DNA here is from genome assembly GCA_004026665.1 of Murina feae. Lineage (NCBI taxonomy): Eukaryota > Metazoa > Chordata > Mammalia > Chiroptera > Vespertilionidae > Murina > Murina feae. The sequence goes on from PVJC01020770.1 coordinate 10,419, forward strand.
ATATTTTACTGGGGTTATTCCATGCTTAAATATTAAATACTTGGTGAGAGTAAAAATAACACTATAAATAATTTTTATGAATGATTAATCACTAAGATTTTAGGAAGTTACCCAAATCCCTGCATCTGGTGTTTGCTATTTCATGCTCCAGTTTGCTAATGCTGTAACATAAATTCTGGTAAAACTCTAATTATGAAGCAACTTTACAATGAAATTGGATATGAAACATCTCACTTTTAGTATTTCCCATGCCAAGCCCATTTTATTTTTGTATGAAATCTTAGTTGTAAAATAACTAACTGTGTTGTGATTACTTAGGCACTCCCTTTTATGCAAAGCCATTAATATTTATAGATTTTCACAATGGTTATTATGAAATACTAGGGAACTGGTGCATGAAATTTGTGCACGAGTAGATTGGGGGGGGGGGCAGGCAGGGAGGTCCCTCAGCCCAACCTGTACCCTCTCCAGTTCGGGAGTCCTCAGGAGATGTGCTACTGATGGCTTGGGCCCACTCCATGTGGCTCTCTGCTCTCTGCTGGGCCTGTCTGCTCCACACCACGGGGATGGGCAAGAAGGCCCTGCTGGGTGCTGCCTACAGGCCGATTGCCTGATCCCTGGTTGCCTCACTTGCTTGCTCTCTGGTGAATGCAGCCATGGCCCAGCAGGCCCTGCTGGGTGTCTGCCTGCGGGTGCCCATTGCTTGCTCCCCTTCATCACTACCACTGCCCGGCAGGCCCTGCTGGGTGCTGCCTGCAGTCTGATTGCCTGTTGGGCTCCCATTGCCAGGGTAACACCACCAGCATCCTGCCCTACCACTACGGGCACTGCCATTTTTGTCCCGGAGTGATGGTTAATTTGCATATTACTCTTTTATTAGATAGGATAATTGGTGGTACCTCACCATTTAAAAAGGACATACAGCCTGGCTGGATGGCTCAGTGTTTGAGCTTTGACCTGTGCACTAAGAGTCACACTTCGATTCCCAGTCAGGGCACACACCCGGGTTATGGGCTGGATCCTCAGGAAGGGGGAGGGGAGCATGTGCAGGAGGCAGTCGATCAGTGATTCTCATCATTGATATTTTTATCTCTCTCTTCCTCTCCCTTCTTCTCTGGAAATCAATAAAAAACAGATTTAAAATGAACATACATCCAGAGTTCCTTTTGAAGGAAACCAAAGTGTATACTTTTCAGTTTTAAGGCCTCTCCTCACCTGATTGTCACTTTCTTAATTAGCTTCCACCTCTTTTGGAGCTTTTCTGAATAAAACAACACTAATCACAGAGTTTACATATTATGATGGTTCTTTGGAACATATAAAGTGAAACATTAATAAAGTAACCATACTTTGAAGGTGACCTATTATCTTGTGGGCACCATTCTGCACCTGGATGATCTCATTCTGTCAATCCCATCCCTGGCCTTCCACAGGATTTTAATGGGACACTCCAGGGTCATTGCCCCTGTGACCCTTCTCTTCTCCCTCTGCTTCCAAACTTAGAGATGCTGTATCCAACTCTCTAGGTTCCCTTCTCTCTGATTCTCTTTGTGAAGGAGAAGTTTCCTGTGTGTAAGAGTTACCGTCTCCTGCTTTCTGAGGAATACACGCGCACTGCAGAGTGCCTGTAGGGGGGCACCGTCATTAACCCAGAGAAACGTGTGACTCCCACGTTGATAATTTCCAAATCTAGTATTAGCCTGGCTTTGAGAAAGACAGAGGCAGCTTCAGATACTTATGATTTACAATGTCATTTAGGTACCTGCCAACTTTGACTACAAGTGTGTGACGAGAAATGTGTTCATAAGTCTGCTCTTCAATAAGAACACTTTAAGGTTTCCCACATTCAAACAGCTTACCTTTGTTTTATTAAACTTCTCTTGGTAAAATTGATGCTCATGTTATATAATGTGTTTTTAGGCTTAAGCCTAGTTCCACAATATTTTTGCTTAATAAAGAGCTGTCGCAAAATATTGTTGTTTCTCACCACTAGACAAACAGACTGCTATAGACTAAATTAATTGTGCTTCCCCTCAAATTCACATGTTGATGCTCTAACACCCCCAATATGACGGTACTTGAATATGGGGTCTTGAGGATGTAACTAGGTTTGGATGAGGTCACAATGGGATTGGTACTGTTATAAGAAGAGACACCAAAGTACTCGCACACACCTTGATCGCAGACTTCCCAGGTTCCAGAATTATAGAAATAAATTCCTGTTGCTTAAGCCACCCAGCCTATGATATTTTCTTATGGCAACTCCCAGCTGAAGAGAATAACAAAAACAGAATGAACAGACCTCCTTTAGTGTCGTTATAGATATTAGGAATTAGCACTATTTTTCCTTAAAAATTTACTGTAACAAAATTTGCTGTATAACTGGTATCATAATGGCAGTATGAACAATAAATTAGAAAATACTTGTCATAAGAACACCACCCAAACAAAGGAACTATTTCCTTTTAGATATATACTAGCAAATTAGGTTCTTCATAGATTAGCCTAAAGCCTTTCTCCGAGGGGACTGAAAAGCATAGCTTTGAGAAGAGTTCTTGTAACTTATTGGGCAATCTTAATCAATAGGTGTTAGCTCTCTAGATATATCAGCAGCTTTCACACTTGTGAAACATTGCTATGCCACAAAGAATTGTAGCAAAGCCCCTGATAAACATCACTGTGACCATGAGCCGCAGCAGAGTGCTACAGCAATCTCTGAGACAGGTAGCTGATGCACTTGCGTTTATGTATTTTAATGGGTTGCACTCTGAATAAGAAAAAGAATTATCAATCAAAGGCACCTTGTCCACTAAAATGCAAGTAATAGGAGGAAAAAAATGTGAAGCAACAGAAGTACTCATGGCTAACATGGAAAGGCCCTTGCTATGTTCTATGAGAATTCCAAGTGCTTTGCAGGTAAATCTCACTTAATCGTCAAAACAATTCTATGGATGTTGTATACTGTTTGTATATATTATTTTGATGTCCTATTTTAAAGAGATGAAGCAAATGAGAAACAGAAAGCTGACATTGTTCCCCAGGGCACTTGGAGTAGTAACAGCAGAAAGAGATTGGAATCCAACCCAAGTCTGGTTCTTGACTCGTCATTCTTTTTTAAAATGTGTGTGTGTGTGTGTGTGTGTGTGTGTGTGTGTGTGTGGGGGGGAGAGAGAGAGAGAGAGAGAGAGAGAGAGAGAGAGAGAGAGAGAGAGAAATTTGTTGCTCTACCTGTTATGCATTCATTGGTTGCTTCTTGTATATGGCTTGACCGGAGACTAAACCCCATCCTTGGTGAATTAGGATGACTCTCTAACTGCCACTTCATTCTTAAGTAGGAGATGAGATTTCTCAGCTAAACCTTTACCAGCTGCAGCAAAGAAGGTGAGATGCCCTAAATATAGCATAAAGGCTGAAGAAAACAACATATTCCCAAGCTGAGGCACAGTGTGTGGTCCGCTTTCCACTCATTACTTGGCCAGAAATTCTAAAGAGTCCTGAGCCTTCCACACCCACTACCACAGTGACAATGTGCATGCAGACACAAAAGATCATTATATCCAAGAAGTGAGAATTTGTTGAGCTGAAGGATAAGTCATTTAAAAAAATGACTCTACATGTAGTCCATATTTGTTCTGCATATTCTCAGTTCCCCCAATAATTAAAATGACCTTAGCTGACTACACACACTCCAGAATTTGGAGATTTTTATTTCAAGTTGTGTAAAAGTACACTTGAATGCAGTGTGCCAGTCAAAGTCAGGCTGTATATGGAATAGCTACAAATCATTAGGCACCTAAAGTATTTCAGTGTCACAAGGGCAAGAATTAACCCATCAAATATTCTTGGGGCATTTTGCAGGCAATCTAAACACCTAATAAAACGAGCTCATAGGTGCTCTGGAAAGCAAGCCTGGCTAATCCTCGCTGATTCTCATTAACTGACTTCCTTGTGAATTTTGGAGAAAGGCTCTCAGGTTTTCCCTAGGGATCGAGGTTCATCTCTAGGCATCCCTATTTCACAGTCACGTTAGTGTGCCACAGGATGTGCCTTTTTCAATTTTCATTTCTTTTTATTGATTCAGAGAAGAAGGGAGAGGGAGAAAGAGAGAGGGAAACAGCAATGATGAGAGAGAATCATTGATTGGCTACCTCCTGCACGCTCCACGCTGGAGATGGAGCCCACAACTCGGGCATGTGACCTGACCAGGAATTGAACCACGACATCCTGATTCATAGGTCGATGCTCAGCCACCGAGACACACCAGCTGGGCAGGGTGTTCTCTGAAAGCTGTTTGGATCGTTTCTCTGAAGGCTTACATTTTTTGCACTTGGTAATTCTTCCAAATCTACTTTAAAATGCTAAATGTAATTTTCATTTAAATAGCAACATAACCTTTAGAAATATCATTGAGAAAGTGAAAATGTAAAATTCAAAGGATGTATACAAGATGAAACAAAAGAAAAGAAAAAAGAGATAATGATGTTTTGCTCAGTGGATAGAGCGCTGGCCTGCAGATTGAAGGGACTGAGCTTGATTCTGATCAAGAGTTCATGCCCAGGTTGTGGGCTCCATCCCTAGTAGGGGGTATGCAGGAGGCAGCCAATCAATGATTCTCTGTCATCATTGATGTTTCTGTGTGTCTCTCCCTTTCCCCTCCTCCCCGAAATCAATAAAAATACATTTTAAAAAAGAGAGATGAGAATTGGTGAAAGGGGAAATACGCAAGGGAGAAACTGCAGCCACTGGATATGGGAAGCTTGCAAACAGATTTCCACTCATTCTTGTCTTTCCCTGGAGGCTGTGGAAAGCAGTTCCAAATGCTGAGTCAGTCTGGGGCTGAGCATCTGTGTCTGTGTAACAGAACAAGCTCACTGCCATGATAGAATACATGCTAAGCATGAGTAACAGCAGCAGCCTTCTTGTCCTATCAGCATATTATTTGTATTCTCAGTCTCAATTATTGCACCCAGGAGAGCTGTGCGCATCAAGCCTGCTCGCTCTTTATTTCTTCCTGCCTTCTGAATTCAGATGTATATTCCTTCCAACTGCAGTTTATCAGGCTGTTTCCTTTCCCACATCATTCATGTAAACACTCAGAGCGGGCAACATACTATGTTTAATACATGCTGCTGCAGAAACTCAAAAAGGGTACCTTGTCATTGCGTTGGCCAAACCGCTCAACTATTGCCAGCGATGTTTGCTGCCTGATCAGTAACACATTGTCTTTGTTCTCATCAGCCTCTGAAGGCTGATAACCAAATCAGCGCCATCCACTCACTGAAGACAAATGAGACTACTTAGCCTGCAAATTCTTTGTTGTTCACGTAGGCATTCTAATACATCTTGCTGTTTCCATGTGAGCCTATTGTTAATTTTTCAGCATTATCGGGATAGTGAGCCGGACTTGACACGTTTATTTGCAGGTATATTAGGCTTCTTAGATACTTGGTTATCTCTTCATGCTTGGAAGGATTTATTAACCAAGAGATAATGAGTGAGCACATCTACTTTTTACGGTAATGTTTTTCAGATTGATATCTGTAGACTGCCTGCATCCGAATCACTTCTGAGGTTATTAAAAATAATTCTTTATCAACAGAAGAATTTTTAAATAAATTGTGGTATATCTACAAAGAGAAAAACTACCCAACAATAAAAAACAACAACAACTGATACACTTACTAACATGGATGAATTTCACAGATGTACTGACAGAGTTTGGATACAAGGGAGTGCATACTATGTAGTACTTTTACATGGATCTCTAGATTAGGCAAAACTTAGCGATGGCTATAAAAATCAGGTCAGTTGTTGCCTCTGGGAGGGACTACTGACTGGGCAGGGAATGAGAAGCTCTCTTAGGTGATAGAGATGCTCATAACTTGATATGTGTTCATAAAAACAGGTTGAATGGAAGAAGTAAGATCTTAGCATTTCACTGTATGCAAACTATACCTCAATTTTTTAAAACGCTGCTTCTTCTGTCCTATCACCCAAGCATGTGCATTTATCAAATAAACTTCCAATTCTAGATTTTAGATTTACAGAAAAGTTATGAAGGAACACAGAGACCCTTTAGTCCTCATTACGTACGTACCCAGTCTCCTACACTGTCAACATCTTACACTACTACGACACCTTTGTCCAAAGTAATGAACCAGTATTGACATGTTCTTATAAACTACACCTCATGCTTTATTTGGATTTCATTAGTCATTTTCCCTTAATGTCCTTTTTGTTTGTTTCAGGATCCCGTCCAGGATACATTTAATCATCTTGCCTTCTGTGGCTCCTCTTAGCTGCGTCAATTTCTCAGACTTTCCTGATATTTGACGACCTTGACAATTTTGAGGAGCACTAGTCAAGTCATTGTTCTTGCTACGGCCTTTTCTCTCTTGCATCGTGATTTTTCTCTACAATGGCTTGCTTTTAAGACAGATGTATACTGTCTTAAAAGAAAATTCCCCTTGATTCTATATCCCTTCAAAATTTCTGCTCCATTGCTCTGCTCTCTTTTCGGCAATATTTCTCACAAAGAGCTTTTGAGGACACAGTGTTTCCTTCCTTTTCCTCACATGCCCATCTAGCTCCCACTCCATTCATTTCGTGCCCTTGAAATGTTGCTCTTGTCAAGGGCACAAAAGACCTCTGTATTATGCAATTTTTAAAAAGGTCATTTATCAGTTATCCAATTTGACCAATCAGAATCATATGGTAGGACAGATCATTGCTACTTAAAAAATTTGTTTTGTACTTCACCTCAGAGCATCAACTTGGCTTTCCCCACATCTGACTAGATGCCCCTTCCCAGTCTCCTTTGACAATTTCTTTACATTCCCCACATCTCTAAACATTGGAATAATGCAGGGCTCAGTCCTCTAAACCAGCTCATCACCTTTGAGCCTTGCAGATTTAAATATTCTTGCTACTCAGAGAGTTCCTAAATGTATATTTCTGGCCTGCACCTCTCTCTGGAAATCCAGACTTACATGCCTTCGTATCTTGATATTTAGAATTAGATATCTAATAGACATCTATAAAAGAAAAGTCAGTTCAGACCAGTTAAATGGGCAGGGAGACTTTATTCAAGACTATTACTATAGGGAAGAGAGATGGAACTCAGCTCTGTGGAAACAAAAGGAAGAAGAGTTGCTCAGCACTGGGGTGAGTTTGGTCCCTGTGATTTGGCCATCAGTTGTGGTACCTGGCGCTTGCTAATTTAGGCTCCTACCATCCCACAGATGGAGAGAGAGGGGCTTTCATTCTGGATGATTATGTCTCAAAGAGATCTCTCCCAGGTCCTTGAGAAAGCCATTTCTGACTTGTAGAAGATTTACATCTCCAAGGGGCAGAGGAAGTTTTCTCTTGTAACATTTCTAAAGTAAATGTTCTTTGAAAAGGGAGGTCAGCGGCCTGTGGTCAGGAAAACACCACCTGTCTAAAGTTTAGTTAATCTGAGGGGAATTTTAAAGCCATCTTGGTCATATCTCAAACTTAACATGACCCCGTGGCAAATCATTTGGGCCAAAAACCTTAGTGTCAGCATCAGTCTCTCTCTCTCTCTCTCTCTCTCTCTCTCTCTCTCTTTCTCTCTCTCTCTCTCTCTCTCCCCTCATCCCTCTCCCCCAGCCAATCAATGTCTCAGTAGCAGGTATCCACTTTTTATCTTCGCCAAGCCACCTTAGCACAAGCCAGCCACCACAATTGGCCAATGGGTTATTACATAACTTTCCTAATTGTTTTCCCTAGTTTCATCCTTTTTCTTCCCACAGTCTACCAGTTAGACTGTCCAATTTTCCTTTCACTCACAGTAGAATCCATGCTTAGCCTATAAACCAAATATACTCTTCCTTCTGCTCTCTCCTTGATGTCACTCAACCTCTACCTCTGGCTCCACCTCCAAGCATTCTTTACACCAGTCACATTAGCCTCTTCGTTGTTACTCATACATTCCAACCATCTTCCTGCCCTGTGGTTTTTACACTCGCTTTCTCCTTAGTCTGACATACTCTTCCTACAGGTAGAGATCAACATGGCTTTCTTCCATCTCACCTCCACTGTCAAATGTTATCCCCCATTTGAGTCCTTCCCTATGCTTACATATCACAATATCAGATCCCTACCTTAGTTTTCTCCCTATTATCTTGTTTATTCAATGGTTTATTTTCTCTCCAAGTAGAATGTTTATTCTATAAGAGTAGAAAGTTTGTATATTTTTGTTCACTACTGAAGTGTGCCAGACACAGGGTAGACAATAAATATTTGTGTCCTACCATGAATGAATTCCCAGCCCTACCCCAATGTTGGGAAATGGCTATAGGAAGACTCCTCTCTATTTTCAATGAATTCAGTGCCAGGTTCTTTATTATCCTCTCAACTCTTGCCTCTGTTACCAACAATAATTGGAACGTCAATACATTTGCTTATCTTAGCCACACAGGCTTCATTAACCTCGGTGTCTCAAACTATTTAATGAAAAATCTATACTTGGATAAATGTTTTCAAATTTCAGGGTAGATACCCAGAAGAGAGGTTGCTGGGTCCTATGGCAATTCTATTCTCCATTTTTTGAGGAATGTCCGTATTGTTTTCCAAAATGGCTATACACATTCATATTCCTACCAACCATGAATGAGGGCTCCTTAGACTCTCCAATGTCTCCAACACATGTTACCTGTCTTGTTGACAATAGCCATCCTAACTGGTGTGAGGTGGTATCTCATTATGGTCTTTATTTGCATTTCCCAGACATACAGATGATGTATTGTAGAATTGTCACATAGAATGTTAAATGTCTTTCTCCATTCACCACACCCCAGAATTACCACTAGAATAATGACTAATTATTTCAAATTTGGGGTGATGGTGGCAGTAGCAATATTCTATTTAGTTAAAATATTTTGTATTCTATGACAATCAGATTAAAACATTCTAAAGTCTAAAGCTGAGTGCTGATACGTCTTAGACCTCACTTCCTTTGTCCTGAGTTCACAGCCCAATTAATTGGGTGATTAATGGAATCCTACTCCACTTTCATCATAACTTTGAATGCTCTATTGAATCTCCATTGAATCCAACCTCATCCATCAGTTGTGTTGTCTGGAAGAGTCTCAGGAAATCACTCCTAAGAGTTCTAGATTGCTCCGTTTGGCCTTGGAGGCAGATGATCCTCAAATTGTACTATGCAGCCAAGTGTTCCATTCTTTCTTAGATACCATAAAAACAAAAGAGCCTATAAATATATAATCTTTTAAAAATGATAATACAGGGGTGAGCATACGTAGGTTTGCAGTTGTGAATACACAAAACAGAGTTTATTTCTATATTATTATTTATTTGTTAATTATTGTATTTGTTATTATTGTAGCAGTTGTTCACATACTTTTGTTTATGCCTGTATTTTATTGACTTTTCTGAAATTACATTTTAAAAATTGAAACAAAGGCCTAAATTTCATAATTTATTCTAGTGTATTTCATTTTGCAGTTATTAGAGTACTCTCTGTCATTGTCAAAACACATTATGGGCCTTTCCTAATTCTTTACTCTCATAAGGTTCAGATCTGGTAGCAAAGGTGCAAAACATCTCATTTCTATTTTTAAAAAACTTTTTAATATACTTTTTTTTACTTAGATACTCGATTGGCTGTCTACACTGCTTCCTCTGCAAGAATTGTCTTTTAAATGCACCTTCAAAAATAGTTTTTGTTATAACTAAAGGAGAAAATGTAATTTTTACCAAAAAAACCCCTCCCACCTTCATATCTCTCATCAGAAATAGATGGTTTGGGGTCAAAAGAGAAGTAGAACAAAGCTGAGCTCTGATTTCTTTCTATAACTAGGACTCTATGGAATTAAAAAAAACACACACACACAAAAAAATGCTTATTCCTTAACAGTTGTTGAATTGGAAACCTGGACCTTGTTGACTAGGTAATGTGTAGTAGGCCAGAAGCATCCCAAAAGATGTCCACATCCTAATTCCTGGAAGCTGTAAATGTTACCTTTTATGGGAGGAAGTTCTTTACAGATTAAGTTAAGAATCTTGGGATGGGGAGATTATACTGAATTATATAAATGCCATCCTATGTATCCATTTGACTGGGACACAGAGTAAGATTTCACATATGTCGAAGTGAAGATGGAGGCAAAAATTCATGTATGCAGCCACAAGCAAAGGAATGTTGGTAACCACCAGAAGCTGAGAAAGATAGGAACAGATTCTCTCCTAGAGACTCCAGAGGGAGCGTGGCTCTTCTAATTTAATTTTGACCCATGAAACTAACCTCAGACTTGAGGCTTCAGAGCTCTGAGAGACTACATGTCTGTCATTTTAAGCCACCAATTTGTCTTATTTACTAGCCTGCAGCCATATGAAAATAATATGTAGTGTGAACATTTTATCTAGAGAAAGAATCAGGCTCATGGAGTTAATATTCCTTACATAAAGTTACATTGATAGTGAGAAATTTAGGGCTAGACACCAAGTTTCCTGACTGGCAATTTAGGAACATTTTATTTATTATACGATCACTTCCTCTTCATGCTCATTTGGACACAAATAACGGTAGCCATGATTCCATTGAAACTTCTAGAATTAATATTCTCGTCACACCCATGGTCCTTCGCCTGCTCTCTATTTCCACGTACATGGCTTTATGTTGAATAAGGATGTAGTATTTACCTAACAACTACCAAAGAGCTAGAGCTGTCTGATGCCAAAGATTCAATATATTTCCCATTCTTTCCTTTCAGAATCAGCTCAGGAACCAGGAACAGCAAGCATATACACGCTAGTTAGGGCTGGAAGATTTTTAAAATTATCTACCAACCTGGCTTATCTTTTGGGAAGAATCATTGGGGTGGCTACCCTTGCTTCTTGCTTGGGAGCTTAGCACAGAGTCCTGGAAATAACTTTCACTTTCTGAGTATCATTAACATTAAACTTTGAAATATCTGTCTTTAATGTTATTTCAATGGACCTATGGAAGTGGCCAGAAATACAGTCACCTTTTAAGAGGCTGCAATAGTTGAGTTGTACTATCCTCTCTCTATTCTTGGATGGCCTGGCAAACTTCTTACTTCATCTCTCTTCCTCCTCTCAACTTTGCCATATTTCATACTTTGAGTATCACTCATGGGCTCTAGGCAGCGATGTGTTAGTAATTTTAGTGTTAAACAGATATATAAAAGCCCAGCCCCTTTCTTTTATTTCCCCCTCCTTCCAATGTACACACACATCTTTATATTCAAACTTATGGCCCTAGCCAGTTTAGCTCAGTGGATCAAGCATTGGCTTGTTAACTGAAGGATCCCAGGTTCAATTCCTGGTCAAGGGCATGAACCTTGGTTGTAGACTTGATCCCCAGCCCTGGTGGGACACTTTCTGGAGAAAACTAATCAATGTGTCTCTCTCACATTGACATTTCTCTTTCTCTGACTCTCAGAGCCTCTCCCGTCCACTCTCTCTTTTTAAAAAAAAAAAAAAATCAATGGAAAAATATCAGGACAAAAATATTTTAAAAATTTAAAAATTCAAACATATGTGTTTAAATATACTGAAATCAATATTACTATATTCAGTTTGTTATATGAGACTAATAGCCCAGAGCACAAAATTCGTGCACATTGAAAGGGAATTAATTAGAGGAATGTAATTTGAACTCACTTTTTAATATCAATAATAGTAATACTGTGAGGCAGTCTGCATTTCTGAAATTCAATGACATGAATTTTAGCTAATACTTTGCCAAATAAATGCAATTTACAGGTGTCATTTAAAAGAGCATTCAGCTTAATATTAAAAACTCTGGCTACCAAATCAGGTCTGTTTTCAACTTTTTGCCAGCATTGTAAATTGTTTGCAATATCTGCCCATTTGGGATTGCACATCATGGTTATGAATAAATCAGGCTTGCCATACCTCATTACAATTGCCATAGCATCCTGACATCGCTGCTGCATATTTCTGGGACTACCCTCAGAAGACAATGGAAGTATTATCATTTTACCAATCGGCACATTGTCATTTTCAGATCTAGATTTCAGATAATCCATCAAACCACTATATTTTTCAACTAAAAACTTAGATTGGTTTGCTTTGATGAAATTTATCTGACTGGCCTCCATTTTTTAATATGAATCCACGATAAACTGTTGAGTTAATTTTCCTGAATTTAAAATAGGATTGAACATGTCCCGCACAAAGAGATGAAATCCATAATACTGCATTTGTGTGACTCGTGTCCTTACATTTTGTCTAGTATTATTGTCGATTACACTGTTGTCTCTGAGTCTTAATGCAATATCTGTTCCCTAGCCTTGTTCACCATGTGGAAAAAGAGTAGGATATGTCATTGCATCTAATATAGGAAACAGGATATTGATTTGTTTCATGTTAGTGACATTTGGATTATTGGGATCTGGTTTACAATGAATGAGCAAGTCCCTTTCAAAAGGAGGTTCTCCATCTTTGTTTCTGAATATGACAGCAACCTCAGTTACATGGAGAGAATAATATCTACCTGTATTCAATCGCCATTGTTACCTCTGTGGGAGCAATAACTTTTGCTGCTGCTTCAGATCAGGCTTCGTTTTCTACCTCATGTAGCATCTTGTATGATTTTGTTAATTCATTTATGTCATGAATGAGGTTGTTGATGTTGATCATGAGTCTTTCTGAGCAGCCCTGGTTTTCTGACATTGCTAATCTTTTACTTGTAGCTTCGGCTGTATCCAAAACATAGAGTTAAGCAAACTTCTGAGAAACACCATCCGAAGGATATAAAATTCCAATACGTTGATAAACTTGTTTGTGTATTCTAAAACAGTATGGCCCATATCCTGATGGCAATGCAATATTTGCACCCACGGAAGCAAAAGCAAAAGAACTATTTATGGAACAAATATTTTCCATTAATTTTTACTGTCAGAATCTTTATTTGTCATTAAACTTTTTAAATATGCCAGGTAATCTGGAAAATGTATATCATTTGGACAGACTTTTCTTTTGCTACAATATCAAGTAAATTTCCCATCGGATGGTTCTTCATCTGAGAAATTTAGTGATAGGCAAATTCACATCAAACAGTCATTCCACCACAATTATGTTCGAGAATTGCATCCCCATGTACTCCATTTTCACTGAGAAGGCAGTTCTTACTGGTATTGGTAATACTTGTTGATGACTGTTCTCTAGACATATTCTCTAGACATGTTCTCTAGACATATTCGCCACCGCCTTCTTTCAACTTCAAAGGCATGATGGTCTTTAGAGATTTTCTGTCAATACGCCATTTTATTTTTTGGCATCAGAGAGATATTTTTTCAATAGCTGGTGTTCAGGTACACTCTGTCACAGGTGCCGCCTTCTTTCAAGATCAGATGCACACTGCTCTGCAGACACTTTCTGTCTATAATGCTGGCATGTTTCAGCTGCAGAGCTACACTGTATCAACAGTTGTTCTTTAGACATAGACCCACCTCTCTACTGTCAGGTCTGAGATGCAGGTGAATGAGAGTCCTGGCTATCAGGCCGCTAAGAGCTTCTGACCAATGGCTGATTCTGGATGATTCTGTGTGGGTGGGACTTCCTCCTCCCTGCTGTCATTTTCCACAGTTGTGATGAAGAAGCTGGGGTGATAGAGGGAGCCACACCTCCAAGCCACCCTCTCTCTCACTATGCTCTATGTCCAGAGGTCTCCTGCTCTGCCAAGTCCTCCAAACCTCCTGTTCTCTGCTGGCAAGGTCCCAGGAGCCTGTGGGTGTAGCTAGGTGAGGGTGGCCTCAGCTCCCAGAATGGCAAAAGTCCCGGAAGTCCACAAGCATGGCTAGGTGCAGGTGGCCTCAGCTCCCCAACTGGCAAAAGTCCCAGGAGCCCATGGATGTGGCTATGGCATCACCTCCTGGGGCCAGCAAAAGTCATGGGATCTGGTGGCCATGGCCACTATCACCTCCTGGGACTCTTGACACCTGCATATGCAAATTAGCTGCCATTATTTGTCATATAATTTGCATAGTCACTTGGATTGGCTGGTGGGCATGGCTGGTGGGTGTAGTTTGAGTGTAGTGGAGGGACAGCTAATTTGCATGTTTCTCTTTTATTATATAAGATTCTTCATAAAGTATAATGATTGAGGAGCCTTAAAAATCAGTGTAAATTTTTAATATTACTAATTTACACTAATAAAAGAGAAAGATGCAAATTGACTGTCCCTTCGCGATGCCCAGCAGCCAATCAGGAGTGAGTATGCAAATTAACCTCATCGACTCTGGAGACTGACAGCAGGGAGGAGGCAGCTCCCAGCACTGCACAGCCTGCTTGGCCAGTGCCTTAGTAACCCAGGAGCAGGCAAGCCTGGCGCATAGGCAGCTCCCAGCTCAGCCTGTTTGGCTATCATTGTGGTGTGGAGCAGGCAGGCACCACAGAGAGCAGAGAACCATGGGGAGTGAGCCTAAGCCATCAGTAGGACATCCCCTGAGGGCTCCTGGATTGGAGAGGGTGCAGGTCAGGCTGAGGGACACACACAAACCCATGCACGAATTTCATGCCCATGGCTTCTAGTGAATTAAATAAAATCCAAAGAAGTTAAATAATTTGCCCAAGGTCACACTCCTAAATTGTGGTCACATTTCTAAAGAGAAATTGTTAGGAGTCATAGTCCTTGAAAGTCACATTTATAAAACATTTGCTAAACGCACAACCCTGTCAAGCTTTCATGTGTGCATTTGTGTTAATTTTTACTATAATACAAAAAAGAGAAAATTGGAAACTTGTCCAATTTTCACAAGTATAAATAGTTGAGTTGTGTTTTAATTTTGTAACTTTTATTTTTCCTTTATTACAGAAATAGATGATCATTGCAAAAAATATAAAAAATAAAGATAATTAAAAATAGATAAGGAAAAAGGATATTGCAGTCCTATCATACTAAATTGATCACTATTTATAATTCTGATTATATCATTCAGATGTTATCTACATATTCAAATACACTTACCCATGTGAAACATGGCATTCTATTTTACATATTTGCAGACATATTTTCTCAATTAACAACAGATGATGAACATTTTTCTGACAATGACTATTTATTATCTAAAGGCTAACCATTTATTACATAGCTGTATCGTTATTTATTTAACTCTTGTATGGTTGAACATTTGGATTATTTTCTTTAAAATAAAATGCTGGTTGTAATAAGCCAGACTATGGGAACATTCTTATGTTGAGGCCTTTGGGCATTTTCCCATTTCCCCTCCTAAGGATAAAGTGCTTGTAAAAGAAATACTGCTAAGTAGTAGGGAAGGAACGCTGAGATTTTCCCACTGTGGATAAGGTCCTCAGCAGTTCGTGAGTGTCCTCATTGTTCCAACTTCTCCCAACATAAAATATTAACATTTTAATCTTTAAAAACTGAGAAGAGGAAAAATGAATTTATTACTAGCCCCATATCTCTTGCTTCCAGAGATTCTTCCAGAACCTTATATTTCCATAATGTAATGCTCTTAGTGATTTATTATGAATTAATCTTTTAGGGTTCAAATGTTTAAGAAAGTTTTTTCATGGCTTTAGTATGCCATTTTCTAACCGAAAAGGGGCTAATATTTTGTATTGATTAAAAAACCACTTTAAAAATCTGTGATCCGTAAATCCCTATTCTCTGAAACTCACATGTATCCTATTCTCTTGAAACTTACTGTTTTTAAAAGCAGGGATTTGTGTATGATGGCTTTTTCAGGGGCAAAAATAACAGTTTTATGTAGATAATTTAGTTAAAATGGTATTCTGAGTTTCTATTTGGAGGTCATACTGAGTGGATTAAATTCTTTCTATTTTTACTTTACCTTCAGTCAAGAAGAAGGAGGAAAAGCTATTAATCTTATATTAGCTTTAATACTATGCTATCTAAATATAGCTGCATTCCTTTCTCTTTAAAATTTTTGTTTATAGCAGCAAAAAAGGCTATAAAATGCTAATGATTGAGCTATAAAATACAAACAACAAAATAATTAGTTGTTTTCTACTTTAGACTTCATAGTAGAGACCAAACGAAATGTTAAATCTATTTTAAGAAAAAATTCAGGTATGACAAAATACTATCTCCCTAGCCACCTCCATTTTTCACTTTCTACATCAGCAAAATCTCATAAAAGGATAATAAGGAGACCCTCTTTAAGCTTATAGTAATTAATATTCCTACTACTAAAAGAAATGAAGCCATTTCTTTCAAACTAGTATACTAATAATAGAGTGAACAAGAATGTCATAGAAAACAAAGTTACTGAAATTAGAAAGTTGTATTCACCAGAAATTCTTATTGCAAGCAAAAATGCATCATTTTATTAACTTTATGTCTCTGGAAAGAATCTTATGCCATTGCTTTTTTTCCCCCAGGTTGAAATACTTACTTTAAAAATTGAAAACACAGATACAATGTATTATACCATAATAAAAGTATTGTTGGAAATGCCATTGATTTTTATTAAAATTATAATGCCTGTAAAAGAAGAAAAACAATATTGACAGTAGAAGTTCTACCTGCCAAAACAATGACCAAATGGCGAACATTATTCCAAGCCTCTCCCTGTGCATCCATATGAATGCAAATTCTAAATAGGCTATGAAACAGAGGGACATGGTAGCCTGAGAGGGTGAACTAAAGGGATGCCATACTTTGCATTCCGCCAAAAGCCGACCCTGAAATAAGAACTCAGATGCAGGTGATATTTGGGGACTGATCCCAGAAACACAAGGAAGGTAGGAGAGAAAGTGATCAAAGGAAGGAAACACCTAATGAAGAGTGTTTTGGTGAGTGGGCTGCTTCCATAGACAACAGAAGCTCAGTCCTGTAGAGAACCTTTTAAAAGACTCTGTGGAACACATATGAGAAATGCCCCACTAATGGATGTGGGAGATGGGATATTTGGCCTTGAACTATTACTATTCCTTGCTGGTTGAGGATTGCCCTAGGGGACAGACTTTGGGGTTGACAGTGGCCTCCAAACAAGCCCTCGGGCAGAGAAGCAGAAGATGCAGACGCTGGAGATGGGAAGAGATTCTGTGCCCAGAAACAGTCCGCAGCATCTGCAGGTGAACTCAGGCGGATGGGATTGTGAGTTAGCGATACCTGCTACAGGGAATTTGACCTAGTCAGGAAGGCCAGGGAAGGATTCCCCAAGGGAGAAATGTTGAAAAGTAGTGATAAGGACATTCATTTTTATACTCAAAGGCAATGGAAACCATGATTTTAAACAATGGGTTGAAATAAAGAGATTTGTATCTTGAAAACATTCATCAGGCTGCTGACTGGAAATTCAATTTGAAAGGAACCGGAGCCAATGATGATGTGCCCCTTGAAAGATCACTGCAGCTGTCCAAGCGGGAGGCAGACCATCGGAAGGAAACGGATGATCTAACAGCAGCATCAATCAACTTTATGTAATCGATACATGTATAGGATACACCATCAAATAAAAGCATAATACACATCAGTTTCAAGTGAGTATGGAGTATTCAATAAAATAAACCACATCCTGAGACAGAAAACAAACTTTAGCAAAATGAAAAGGATAGAAGTCATACAAAGTACATTGTCAAATGATAATGGAATGGAATGGGATGGAAATTGGTAAGAGAAAGATAAATGGAAAAGCCCCAGAACAGTGGGATTTAAGCAACCCATTTCTAATGAACATTTGGCTCATAAAAGGCAGCTCAGGAGAAATTTTTAAAAATATATTTTTATTGATTTCAGAGAGGAAGAGAGAGGAAGAGATAGAAACATCAATGATGAGAGATAATCATTGATCGGCTACTTCTTGCATGCACTGGGGATCGAGCCTATAACCCAGGCATGTGCCCTGATCAGAATTGAACCCTGATCCCCTGGGTTCATAGGTCGATGCTCAACCAGTGAGCCATACTGGCTAGGCAGGAGAAATTTTAAAAATATTTTGAATTGCCCTAACTGGTTTGGCTCAATGGATAGAGCGTCAGCCTGCGGACCGAAGGGTCCCAGATTCGATTCCAGTCAAGGGCACGTACCTTGGTTGTGGACACATTCCCGGTATGGGACATGCAAGAGGCAGCTGATCGATGTTTCTCTCTCATTGATGTTTCTAACTCTCTATCCCTCTCCCTTCCTATCTGTAAAAAAATCAATAAATATATTTAAAAATAAATAAATATTTTGAATTAAGCGTAAAAAAAGCAACTTATCAAAAATTTTGGGATGCAATTATAGTGCTTAGAATGAAATTTATAACATTAAATGTATGTATTATAAAAAATCTAAACATTTTTGAAAATCTACTAGCTGCCTTATGAAACTAGTCAAGAAGAGCAGATTGAAAATAAAGCAAGCACCTGACCAGTGGCTCAGCTGTTTGGAGCATCGTCCCATAGAAAGAAAGAAAGAAAGAAAGAAAGAAAGAAAGAAAGAAAGAAAGAAAGAAAGAAAGAAAGAAAGAAAGAAAGAAAGAAAGAAAG
>PVJC01020771.1:0-28883 GCA_004026665.1 Murina feae
GCTCCACTCCAGCCCCTCGGTCCTCCTTGATGGGTGCTGTGATGCTGCACGGGTTGTTGTATTTGATTTTTCACGCCTGGGTCAGAGAGCAGTTGAGTGAAGGGCAGTAGGGCTGGGTATAGGGAGCCACAGAGGTACCGGAGGTGAGACTGGAAGACTAAGGGTGGGGCTCTGGGGAAGGACCTTGTGTGACATGCGACAAGGGAGAGAGACGTTCTCCTGAGGGTGCTGTGTTTCAGGCACACCATGCTCTATTGATGTGTGGTCATACACGGTGTCTAACACCTACAGTTTGGTGAGTGTTCACGCTTATGCAAATCCCCCCTCCCCGTGTCAAGATAGAACATTTCTGTTCTTCCAGAAAGTTCCCTCTGTTCCGTCCTGCGGATTTTAAGCAAGGGAGTTGCATGGTTACACTTGGCAATGGTGAGGCTGGCGCCTGGAAAATCCTTTGGCTTGTGTCATGGAGCCCCTCTTGGGCGCCGCACGGTGTTCTAGCTGTGGAGACGGGGGCTGGGGAGGTGCTGGTGGGAAAGACACCTTCTGGAGAAAGGGAGGAAGGAGGTGATCAAAGGTATGCAGAGCTGGCCTCCTGGGCATGCGGCCTCTGCGGTCGGAGGTCGGGAAAGGATTAACCAAAAGACAAAAAGAGAGAGATTAGAAAAAATAAGCATATTTTCCCGTTGATTTTTAGGGGGAGTAGAAAGGGATGGGAGAAACATGAGAGAGACCCACTGATTGGTTGTCTCCCACACATGCCCCACCTGGGGCCGGGGATTGAGCCTGCAATCCAGGTACATGGCCTTGGCCAGAATCGAAGCTGGACCGACGCTCTATCCACGGAACCAAACCGACTAGGGCGAGAGTCTTAAATCTTGAATGAGGGGATTCCCATTTTTATTTTATTTTGCCCTAGGCCGCACCTACAATGCAGCTGGGCCTGGTGGTACAAAGGTAATTAACAGGAGTCAAGGGAAAGAGAGAGAGAGAGAGAGAGAGAGAGAGAGAGAGAGAGAGAGAGAGAGAGAGAGAGAGAGAGAGGGAGATATGGGGTAGTAGGGAAAGAAGCTAGTCAAGGTAGAGTAAATGTCACGGGAAGGATTTGATCCCCCAAGTTCTCTTTCTAGGGATAAGTGCAAGGCGGGGGAGCCTTTCCTATTTGCCGCTGTTCCTCTAACTCTACCCAGAGCACCAGTAAATGTGATGGGCTCGATTAATTACAATGACTAACACATGTGACAAGCCAGATATTCGCTCTCGAGACCTGCGCAGACTTCTAGGTATCAAGTACAGATACAAACAATTAACAGTAAGCACGCCGGCATTATTGTCTCCTAATTAACTGCACACACAAAACCACACCTTAATCCAGAGCTAAATGAAAACAAAAGGAAAGCGAGGCCTCTGGCAGCTCTAGGAACGCAGGTGACAGGAGGAGGAGAGAGCTGGGTGGGAGGGCTTTCATTTGCACTGATGATGAATGAAGGCTGCCTGCCTTTGTGGGCGTGAAAGCCCCGGTCGGTGCCTTGGCCCCTGCTTCTCCCTGCTGGGGCCAGATGTCCGATGGGAAGGGTTTGGCAGAGGGCTGTCGGAGGCAGGCAGGCGGAGCCACGCTGGCATTCCCCAGGAAAAATTCATCTCTTTCAGCCTCAGAAGCAACCTCTCGTCTCCTCTCTGGAATTTGGAGCAAAAAGAAGGGAGAGGAGTTGGAAAGGAATCCAATTGTCTCTTGGCGATGGGTTCTTCTTCCTGAAAGGAATTCTGCTGGAGTTAGCCATTCAATCGAGAACCCCCTCCCCCCCCAAATTAATATCAGGGCTGAGGCCCTGGCTGGTGTGGCTTAGTGTGTTAGGTGTCATCCGGTGCACCAAGAGGTTGCTGGTTTCACTCTGGTCAGGGCATGTGCCTGGGTTGTGGGCTCCAGCCCCAGCAGGCAGCATGCAAGAGGTACACCCAATCAGTGTTTCTCTCTCTTTCTCTCTCTCAAAAAATCAATAAAAACATTTATAAAAAATAATGAATAAATATTGGGGCTGAGATAGTATCACCAATAAATATTTCCCAAACCAGGGAACCTAGAAACAAATGTTTTCCCAACTGAGATTGCTTGCCATACACTATGAGAATATGAGAAAGAAGCTTCTGCAATTAATTAACAAAAACTTGGCCCTCTTGGACATGGATGAGGCCGTGCATACATGGGGCCATGAGGGCCCGGGGTAGGAGGGGAAATAGGGGGCAAAAAGGGGGACCTATGACATTCTTTCAATAATAGAGAGTTATTCAAAACAAAACAAAACAAAACAAAAAAACTTGGCCTTCAAATCTCTCATTTGGTCTCACTCAGTAGAGTGAGACTGCAATGCTTCCCAGCTCTCCGGAAGACTCAGAAGCCCCAGTCTCCATTGTGTTAAAGCCTCGTTACCTTCGGTGGCCTTATAACTCGCTGCAAATCACACAGGAACCTTAATAGCTTCCCTTTCGCTCCCTTGCTTTTCTGTCGCTGATCAGCCCCTGCAGGAGAACATACTATGCCCACCTTGATAATCATCATGGCTGCCATTATTTTGTACTAACTACATGCAACTCTGTGATAAGAGCTGCGCCTGCATTATCTTATTTAATCCTCCCAACAGGAAATTGTGTTGGCTCTACTTTCAGAATGTATTCAGAGCCCAAACATTTCTTACCACCTCCATGCTCCCACCGTGGCCCCAGCCCATTTCCCCTCACCTGGATCGCTGCAGTGTGCTTCTAATGGGCTTCCCTGCCATTGTCTGTCTGAGGTCTATTTTCAACACAGCAGATTGAAGGATGCTTTGAAAATGTAAGTCAGCTCAGGTCAAAAGCTTAGGAGGGCTCCTTACTCCTCTCAGACCGAAACCTAACGACCTCAGAGTGGCCCACAAAATCAGCTGCTCCGTTCTCCCTGACGTGCATGCTGGTCCAGGCACACTAGTCTCCTTGTCTTTCTGGGAATCTGGCAGGACACTCTGGCCTCAGGGCCTTTGCACGTCCATTCCTCTTCCTCCCACGTAGCCACATGCCTTTGTTCAAATGTCACCTTCTCAGTGGGGCTTATGCTGATCACACCATTAAAAATGCAGCACTTCCCAGGCCCTGGCCAGGTAGCTCCGTTGTTTAGAGCATCATCCCCGATGAGGCAAGGTTGTGGGTTCGATCCCGTGTCTGAGCGTATACAAGAAGCCAACCAATGAACACATAAATAAGTGAAACAGCTGTAGGCAGTTGCTCAGTGGTTAGAGCGTTGGCCTGCAGATTGAAGAGTCATGGGTTTGATTCCAGTCAAGGGCATGTAGGCTTGATTCCTGGCCCTGATCTGGGCTTGGCTCATGAGGAAGCAACCAATGTGTCTCTCTCACTTTGATGTTTCTCTCTTTCCCTCTTCCCTTTCCCCACTTCCTTCTACTCTCTCTAAAAATCAATGGAAAAAATAACCTTGGGTGAAGATTAACAATAAATAAATAAGTAAAACAACAAATCAATCTCTCTCTCCCCCTGTCTTCCTGCTCACTCCCTCCTTCCCTATCACCTGCACCATCCCCATCCCTGGTTTAGCTACCATGTCTACAGCTGGTGCATAGCCTTTCAGACCCTTCTCTATTTATGTACAAATATCACTGTTGAAGGAATTTTCAGTTACTGGTAGATACAAGGTGTCCCCCAAAAATGTATACACAGTTGAACAGCGGATAGCTCAAACGATGTTTCTTTTCAGATTTAACCCATTGGAATTAATAATTATTCAAAGTGTGCATACATTTTTGGGACACCCTGTACATTAATCCATGACTGGCTTTCTTTGTACTCAAGGCCACATCACAAAAATCTTCCCATATGAATACATACAGATTCCCTTCTTTTTTCTCCATGGCTACGGAACCTGGATGCATCGCCATTTATTTAACCTGTCTCCTTTTTATTTTTTTAATCCTCACCTGAGGATATGTTTGCTGATTTTTGTTTGTGTGTGTGTGTGTTTAAATTATTATTATTTATTTATGTTTGTTGATTTTTAGAGAGGAGGGGGGAGAGAGAGAGAGAAACATTGGTCAGGCACCCTCTGTACATGCCCTGGCCAGGGATCGAACCTGCAACCGAGGCATGTGCTCTGACCAGGAATTGAACCCACAATCTTGTTGGTATAGGGGATGATGCTCTAACCAACGGAGCCACCTTGCCAGGGCCAGTCTCTTCTTGTCAGACAATTATCTCGCCTCCAATTTTTCACCCTCATAAAGCGGGCTGCAAGGAACACCCTGCTCATATGTTCTTGCCTCCTCGTGGGAGTTTTTCTGTGGGAGAGATTCCTAGAAGCAAAATTGCTGAGTTGAAGTCAAATCCTTTCTGTTCTGTGACTTCTTACAAGCAGGTCAACTTGGGGTGCGCGCGTATATCGTCTCCGGCCTTAGGACAAAGACGCTAGAACTTAGAGCTTGCTATCAGGCTTTGCTTAGCTTGGCATTCCCCCCTGCATCTTGCAACCTTAGCTGTTTTCATTCATTTTATAGGCTCGGTGTCTGCAGACTGACTCCAGCAGAGGGAAAAGAAATCAGGCCTTTCTGTGCCATTCTTCAAACATTTAGAGGAAATTGATTTTCCACATGGGCTGTAGCCAAGCGAGGATGCGTCGCCACCGCAGTCCCAGCGAAAGGCTATTACTACCAGCCTTTGCAACAATTAGACTCAACCCAACTTGCGATATTTTATTAGTGAGTGTAATTCCTCATCAGGCTAATATTGCGGATCACCAAAAGCAGCGGCAATTCTAAAATAGGATTTCCTTCATAATCCCTTGTAAAAGGGAGAACTTGTGGAGACTTGAAGTGTCTGGAGGGAGAAAGCTTTTATTCTCCTGAGCAGGGACAAAAAGCAGTCGGTCCAAGAAGATGATAGCTCGTTTTCTCTTCTTGTTTTCACCTTCCTAAGGTGCTTTCTCATGGCATCAGCTGGGTCGTTCCCACCTGCAAAGGACAGAAATGCAGTCACGTGATGTCAGATACCTCTGAAACCTGGAAGTCCCAAGGTGAGGCAGGGTTAGGGGTGGCTGACTCAGCATCTCAACTATGCCATCGGGGATCCTGGTTCTTTCCCAAAGTGGTTAAGAGTGCTGGCTCCAGAGCCAGACTGCGTGGGAGTGAGTCTCAGGTCTACCTCTTTAATAGCTGTGTGGCCTTGGATAAATGACTTCGCCTCTCTGAGCCTCAGTTTTCTCCTCTGAGAGAAACAGGATGCGAATGCTACACTAACTTATAGGGTTGTTGTGAGCACTGAAAAAAAGCTAGGGTGGGCAAACCTTCTCTATAAAGGGCCAGAGAACAAATATAGTAGGTTTTGCTCTTCGCAAAGCAGTTGGCAGCCCCTGCCTAACTATTCAGCTCTGCTGCTGTAGCAGGAAAGCATAGACAACAGGTGAATGAATTTCAGATCATTATTCATGTGTCATAAGATATTACCGGTATTATTTTTTGGATTTTTATTCCCTCATTAAAAAATGTAAAGGCCATTCTTTGTTCATGGGCCACCCCCCTGAGCTAAAGCATATAATACATTTTAGGCATGTACGTAAGCAACCTGTAAGTGCTCAATACATGTTTGCTTATTGGTGGTGGTTTTACTACATCTACCATCATCCTCTCTCTGCTCTCCCTGCTCCCCCAACACAACCCTGAGTCTGGCAGTGAGATGGCTGCTACAGATCAAGGTGGGCACCCATCAAGGTGGGCGCCCAGAAGGAAAAGGAAAAATCTCTCCTTCTAGGCTACTTTGTTAGGTGCCAGGAGATCTTTCATCTGTTTCACATGATCCACATGTGTCACTGGTCCCAATGGGGTCACAAGCCCTCTGCAGAACCAATCGCTGGCAAGGGAGGGATTATCCTTTGACCAATCTGGCCCACCCCTGGGATGGAATCAATTTGTCCTGAGTCGCCTGCTGAATGGGGGGACTGGGTGAATGTCTGAGCCAAACAGGGCTCCTGTTAGGACCAGGAGAGTCGTTCATGGATGGTGACTAGGCAAGCAGTAAGGCCTCTGCTCATTCTCTCAAATCCCCATGAGTTTATCACAAGCAGGGGACCCACTGATGCAGTTTTTATTTATCAGCTTCTATCAAGTGCCAGCCTTTTAAAGATTTGGGCTGGAAAACACTGGCTCGGCTCACCTTTAAACCCTTTTACTTATTTATTTTTAAATGAGATTTATTCTTTTGTCTTTGTTGTTAATATTTTTCCCATTAATTATTAGAGAGTGGAAGGGAGGGGGAAAGAGAGAGAAACATCTACTGGTTGCCTCCCACACACACCTGTACCAAGGCGAGGGATACAGCCTGGAACCCAGGTGCACACCCTTAACTAGAATCGAACCTGAGCCCCTTCAGTCCAAGGGCCAGCCCACTGAGCCAAACCAGCACCTTTAAGTCCTTTTAAACAGCCACTATGGTCAAAACTCACTGGGTCCTAAGAATTCTAAGCAACTTTATGGCACTATTGAGTTTATGACACACCTTCCCAGCCTGATCCCTCATTTGACCTTCACAGTTCCCCGAGGCAAGGACTGTCAGCCTTATCCTCAGCGAAGAGGAGAAGTGACACATCCAAGGGCATGTAGTTAAGCCCCAAAGCTGGACCTTGGACCTTGGTTTCTGGCCTCTGGAATGTCCCTTTCCCACCCCACATCCTGGTTGTGGTGACGGCTGCTGCCCCACAGGAGAAGGTGTAGATGACAACATAGCCAAGTGGGTTTTGCTGAGAGTCAGCACAGCCCTAAGACCTCTGCTTTGGGCGAAGACATTTAGCTACAAGTCAGGATTTTCCCTGGACTACCCACACTTTTCATACATTATGAAATCTCAGGAAACGTTAAAATAATAGCAATAATTATTCAGATGGAACCAAGACTTGCCTTCTTCTGATCTTGAAAGGGAAACGTAATTGTCCATGCATCTAAGCCCATGCACGCAAGCCTTAATTGTATGTGTGCCTCCTCACATTTAAGTCTTAATTTTGGTTTACTGACCTGCAGGATGTAAAAAGGGATTCCCCTCCAAACAGAAGAAATTCGGTTATTAACCTGGGTGTGCTCAAGGGAAGAAATATGCCACCATTCGCTTACAGAAGAAAAAACTCAAATGCCTGGAGAGCACTGTTAAGATACAGTGTGAAAAGATAGAAGTGGGACACAGAATTCTATACAGTTATGATATCAACCCTGTTTTATGAAAGAAAAGATGGGCAGTAAAGAAACCAAAGCATGAACCGAGTTGCCTCTGGGTAGGAAGGTCATGTGTGGTTTTTCCCAGCTCCTTTATTCTTTCTACACTTTCCAGTCTTTCTACAATACTCATTTTTATGATCAAAGAGAAACCAAGTAAAAGCCAGGGGAAGACTGGGTAGCTTTGCAGGCGAGGGTTTCTTATTATATAGACAGATCCTGGCAATAAAGGACGCAGTGAAGCAAACCAGGGCCCTTTGCAGAGTGAAGGGATGAAAACCACATTTTGAAGGATGCTTCTCCTGCTGAGGAGGCTGTGCAGTCTCAGCACACTTGGCTGACAAGGCGAAAATGGACAGAAGCCTCCGATACGCAGTTGGAAATTCACAAGCTGTGTGGCTTTGAGCAAATAACCACTCTGACCTTCAGTTTCTTCATCTGTTACATGAGGACAATAATGGTTAAAAACCTTTCAATCATAGAACAATTTTTTTAAAAAAATTTCAGAGGAAGGGAGAAAGAGAGAGCGATAGAAACATCAATGATGAGACATAATCATTAATTAGCTGCCTCCTGCACGCCCCCTACTGGGGATGGAGCCCTCAACCCAGGCATGTGCCCTTGACTGGACTCTTCAGTCCACAGGCTGATGATGCTCTTTCCTGAGCCAAACCAGCTAGGGCTCATATAACAAATTGTTGTTGGGTGCCTATTGTCCTACAGGCTGGGGATGCAGCAGTGATCAAAAAGACGAGGTCCCTATCCTCCAGCACCTTCATTCTAGGGGAGGGTTAGGGCAGGGAGTTGAGTTGCTTATTGGGAGAATGGCAAGTGCAAAGGTCCTGGGGCAGGCTAAAGCGTGGCACTTTATACCCGAGAGGGGTCTTATGTGTCTGGAGCTTAGTGAATAGGTGGAGAGTGAGAGCAGATGCAGAAAGGTAGGCATGGACCAAGCCTAGCAGGCAAGGGCAAGAAACTTTGATTTTTTTTCCTAAGTGTAATGGGAAGCCACTTAAGGGTTTTTAGCCACAGACTAGCATGATCTGATTTAGAGTTTATGTCTTAAAAAGGCCACTTTGCTGCCACGCAGAGAACGGATTGCAGGATTGTGTGAACCGATCAATACCCGAAAGCACTTAACATGGGGTCTGGCACGAACTAAGTGTCTTAATAAGTGGTAACTGGTTTTCATTATTATTATCATTATCCTTATTATTACTACTACTCTTCTGTCTGCCTGGAGCTGGCTCCCGGTTCCTGGATGTTTAGTCTCACGCGATATTAATGAAGCATCCTGATGAGCCACTGAGCTTTTCACGTTCGCTTTTCAGGTGTTTTCACATCCTCAGAGAGGGGACGGTTGGCAGCCAGGCAGGCAAGCACAGCCGCTACCTGCAGCCGAAACAAGCAATGGGCACATTCCTGAGTCCACTATTCTTTCATCCTTCCTTCGGCGCTGAGCTTGGTTATCCTGCAGCTCAAAGGAGCCCGGGGCCCCGATTACAGGATTTAGCCTCCCCCAAAGAACTGGCTGAGCACAGGCCCCCATGTGAAATCCAGCGTGTTTGGGTATATTTAACATGACCTTCCCTCCTGCCCACTCCTCCTTCCTCAGGACTCCACTCAGAGATGACTCTCTGGGAAGGACGCCCCCAGGGCCTGGAGCCAGGCCACCATCCCCCCCTCCCCACTCCCCCAGGGCTGTGTTCTCACCTCCGGGGCAGAGCCACAGCCTAACACTTACTGCCTTGGTCCAGGTGAACTTCTCCCCCTGGATTCTGGATTCCTAGAGCTGTGCTCCTTAATGCAACACCTTAATACCACAGCCACTCGCCACGTGTGGCTATTTAAATCTACAAAGAAATGAACGCAAATGAAATAAAATCTAAAACCAGTTCCTCAATCGCACTAGCCACGTTCTGAAGCCTCAGTAGCCGCCAGTGGGCACCCCACGGACAGCGCAGATATAGACTCTCTCTATCCTTGTAGAACGTTCTGGTGGGCGGAACTGCCCAAGGGGAGGGGGGAGGTTCACAGGTCATTTATTAGTCTAGAGCAAGCAGGGTGCTCCGGTCCAATTCCAGCTCCCAATCTCACTTGCTGCCGATGTGACGGTGGCCAAGACCAAGGTCTTGATGCCTGCACTGCAGTGTGGTTGCGAAGCTTATGTCCGTTCAAACACACAAAGGGCTTAACACACAGCCCCGAGCGTAGTAAAGCCCCAAGCAAGTGATAGCCTCGATCATCACCCTCTCCAGTAGACTAGCCAGCACATAGTAGGGCCGGTTGAATGTTTGTTGATTGCCTGATTGAGTGGAACAATGGACTTGATTTTTGAATTGCAGGAAAGCGGACGGCCTCTCTTGAAACCAAACATGATTGCCACTAATAATAATAATAGCTTCCACTTATTCAGCACTTGCTGCGTGCCAGGTGGCTGCGCTAAGAGCTTTACACACATTCCTCCCCACAGCCCTGGGAGCAAGGTGCAACTATTAACCACCTCTCTTTACAGACGAGGAAACTGAGCTGGGAGAGAGGAAGGCAAAAGATTGGAGGCAGCGCTTGGCTGCCTCAGTGGAGATGTGGTTGCTCCCAGTCTTGTCTGCCATGGATGCTCCTAGAAATGTTTCGGGTCTCACCCTCTCTGGTTCTGCTTGGAGTGGAGAGGTGGGGGTGGGGGGCCAAAGCCGGCGGGGAGTGGGTGGGGAGGAGACGTGGTGACCCAGGCCCCCCGCCCCTTGGGGAGGACCGTGCCCCCCATTGTGAGAGCGCACCTGCGCACGGGAAGGCAGCCTGCTCAGTTTTCTTTCCTGTTCACAGAAAGACTTTTGACCCCGGTTTCTCAGATTCTTTTCTCTCCCCCCGCCTCCCCATCCATCCCCAGGGCGCCGGCCCCCTGGCCATGCCCACCCCTCCCCACCACCCCACTCGCAGCACCGAGAGCAATGGCGAGGCGGCAGACAAGGGTGCCTTTCTTCAAAGTGGTTCGCCTTCATCTCATAAATTCTCGGGCCGGCCCAGATTGGCTGCGACCACGAGGAGCGAGGCCCCTGCTGGCTCCTCAGATACAAAGTGAGTTGTGTGCCGTTTGCCCAGTGAGGCCAATCACAGGGGCCCCAGGTGCTTAGGAATCCCCAGGGACAAAATACCAGGGTCCCAACACTGTGCCTGCCCGGTCACAGGATCGCAGTCATCTCTGGCAGGACAAAGGCAGGCAGATAGCCGGGAGGCAGGACAATGGGGAGGCCCTGTGAACAGATCCCAGCCATCCTCAGTCCTTTCTGGAACCTGTAGACTTGAAGGACGGTTAACTCTTTCCCGGCCCCCAGCCTTTTCCCTTCCAACCACAGGGAGACTGCACAGATTGGGGCAGGGTCCAATCCCAGAGGGGACGGTCCCCAATTTCAACCAATCCTGAGGGTCCCATTCTGCCACTCTCAAGAACTCGCCTTTCCCTTGAAGCATGTGTTCAAATGTTTCCAATTTTTAGGCACTAAAATTAGTCCAACTGTGCCTTCTAATTCTGTAGACACAATCCAGCTTGTGCAAATGTCCCTCTCTTCCATTTCTGGGTGAATTTTTGCATAGTGCACACTGCCAATTTTCTGGAGTGTTCTTGGGGAGGAGGGGGAGATAGAAGTTTAAAATCATCTCGCTGCTTCCCGTGAATCAAATACTGTGGAACCCAAAGTTCTGACTTAGAGAGAAGGCTGCACGTACATGCTCATGAAAAGAAAAATACAGCCCAAATGTGCTATACAGATCAGTGCTGAATGCAGCAGGAAGAACAGGGACTGAAATGTATGGAGCAGCTACTCTGGACATAGGCAGTCCCCATGCTTGGGTTTATTTGACAGGATTTTATGTCCTCACTTCAACCCTCCCACTGAGCTTGATAAAATTGTGTCCTCATTTTACAGATGAAAAAGGTCAGGCCCAGCAAGATTTAAGTATCTTGCCCAAAGATGCAGCTGAAAGTTGAGCTAGGATGTGAACCCAGATCTCTCTGATGGCAAAGGCTAAATTCGTAAACTCAGCTCTTAATACGTGGAAGTCATTATTATTAGTGTCATAAAATAGATGTGATGCATCATCTGTAGGAAGGGACAGATGCCCACAATCCTATATAATAAGAGTTAATATGCAAATGGTCGTCATGCCCTCCCACCAGGGCCTGGGAACCTGAGGCCGCGCCCCCCCCCCACCACCACCCTTCGGGGCTTGACGGGAGTGGGCCCAGCCAGGTCTGGGTCTCGTGCGATCTGAAGGCATGCACGGGTGGGAGGGACTTGACTCCGGGTCCTGCGACACACCCCAGACTCTGACAGGAAGGAGATTTTCATATTCATTTTTACTAATTTTCTTTCATCTCTGAGACTTCTACTATAGAGAAAGGGCAAATAGCAATATTAAAATATTTCCTCTAATTAATTCCCTTTTAATGTGCACAAATTTCGTGCCCTGGGCCACTAGTGTAGAAAAAGAAATACAAGCAACAAGATTACACATAGTCTAATACTGTTCAAAAAGATAGGTAAATAATAGATCAGTAGGCAGAAGGAAGAATACTTACATTTATGTGATTTTCTCTCGTGATTTTTGTTTTTGTTTGTTTGTTTTGTTAATCCTCACCAGAGGATATTTTTGCCATTGCTTCTCAGAGAGAGTGAAGAGAGGGAGGGGGAGAGAGAAAGAGAGACAGAGAGAAACATTCATATGAAAGAGACACATCAACTGGTTGCTTTCTGCATGCTCCCCAAAGAGGGCTGGGGATCAGACCTGCAACCCAGGTGTGTGCCCTTGACCCTTCAGTGCATGGGCTGACATTCTAACCACTGAGCACACCAGCCAGGGTGCTCAGCATTATTTTGCTACTCCCCTCTCCCCCTGGTGCTTTCTTCTCTGAAATCAATTTTAAAAAGTGAATGAATTATATATTTTCATTTGCTTATTTTATATTTTATTGATTTTTACAGAGAGGAAGAGAGAGGGATAGAGAGTTAGAAACATTAATGGGAGAGAAACATTGATTAGCTGCCTCCTGCTTGCCCCCTACTAGGGATTAAGTCCACACCAAGGTACATGCCCTTAACTGGAATCAAATCTGGGACCCTTCAATCTGAGGGCTGATGTTCTATCCACTGAGCCAAATCAGTTAGGGCTGAGATACTATTTAAAAATTTTTATTGATTTAAGAGAAATAGGAAGAAAGGGGAGGGGGGAGAGAGAGAGAGAGAGAGAGAGAGAGAGAGAGAGAGAGAGAGAGATTTGTTGTTCCATTTATTCATGCATTCATTGGTTGTTCTTGTATGTGCCCTGACCGGAGATGGAACTCATAACCTTGATGTATTGGGATGATGCTCTAACCAACGGATCTATCCAGCCAGGGCCCTTCCCAAGTTTTTGTGAAGCATGTATGACTTTTGCCTTTAGGGAAGAGGTGTGTGTGTGCGCGCACACACACACATGCACACACTTTAAAAGCAAGAGGGAATAGAAGAAGTGGCAAACTAGGTCAAGGAAGTTGGAATCTCGGTTATTTAAATCCTGCCCAAAATTGCAATTTGGGGAGTTCAAAGTCAGCCCAGAGTGATGAATCAGAAGTCTGAAGCCATTGGCCCCTAGACCCAGAACAGCCACATGACAACGCCTGTGAGAAAGCCCTTTGAGCAAGGCCTGGAGAGTGTGCAGCGTTCCCTCCAAATCGGAGGGGGGCAGGGATGTGCAATGAGGGGAAGCCATGGAGCTCACCTCTTGGAAGATAAAGGTTTGCTTCCTAAGGCCGCCCCTCCCCCCCAATCCCCCCATGGTCCTCGCTGCTCCGATTCTGTAGGTCAGCTCCAGCTTTCTCAAACCAGGCTGAGCGGTCAGGGAGAGAGGGCAGGAGACCTTCGCTGGGCCCCCAGGACACACCCCGATGAGTCTGGCAGGAGACAGCCTCCCTGACTCCAGGCCTATATTTTTCATTTCTTGCTTTAACAGTCATAAACGCCTTCCCATGCCAGAGCTGAGCATGACTTTAATCCAGATAAAATAAAATTCCTAAACCCTGAAAATTACACGGAGATTTACAAGCCAGCTTGAAAAAGCCAGCGCCTGGCTTCCCAGGGAGGCACATTCCACGCGGCCCGTGCTGGGTGCTGCCTCCCCCAAACCCACAGGCGCTGGGCGGAACGCGGGCACACGCTGCCCTCAACGTGGGCTCTTCTCAGGTTCCTGAACGCTGGGGTCCCTTGACTTTCAGGAGCCCTAGAATGTTCCAGCTCCTCTCTCTCCGCCTCCCCCCACCCCCAGCTGTTGCAGAAAACCACAGCCAACCTCTTCTTGCTCCCAGCAGCCAAGTTTTCTCTAAGTAAACACGGAATGCAGTAGATCAGCTCCGCACCACTCCCAGCCCTGTAGGTTGGGTCAAGGCTGGCCTGGCACCAACCTGGAGAAGCGGGGCTAGGGAGGGTTCTGGGGTGACCGTGGGCTGCCGCTTTGCAGAGCCTTTACTCTGTACTAAATGCGTTATGGACGGGATCTCAGTTAATCCTATTGATCCTCTCAGGTGGGATTGCATATTGGATTGCATCTCTTTGCCCCTCCAGATTCACTCACCGCTGTCCCCCGGCGCTCTGAGCCCAGGAGGCTGACCTGGGTGGACAGCGTCCGTGGTCCCTGATTGGGATCGTCCAAGAAGAAAAGCGATCAGAGGAAGGAAGACAATGACAAGCCCAGTCATCCCCCAGGCACCTCCTTGCTGTGTTGGCTGGGCCGGCTGTGCTACCTCCAAAAGCTACAGCTCCTGTGGGGTGAGTGTCTTCATACAGCCCCCTTTGCACGTACTGGAAGCAACCAGGGTGGGAACAGCGCCCCCCTTAGCTAGAGCCAGGTATCCCACGCTCCCCTGTTGATCTTCCTAAGCCCTGCCCACACCTGTGCAAATAATCTCTTTATGAAACTCTCCTCCGATTACCCAGTTTGAATGTGTCCTGTGTGTCCCGCCAGGCGCTAACCGATGCATTTGTTATCATCCCCGGTTTATAGAGGAGGAAACTGAAGCTCAGAGAATTTAAGTCACTTGCACAGGGGCGATTATCTGGAATTTGAATTTGGCTCAGCCTGACTCCAGAGTCCAAGCTCTTAACCTCTTAACTATGATCTAAAGAAGAAAAAAACATTAGCCCTAGCTGGTTTGGCTCAGTGGTAAGAGCGTCGGCTTGTGGACTGAAGGATCCTGGGCTCCATCCCCAGCCCTGGTTGGGGCACGTGTGGGGGGCAACCAATTGAAGTGTCTCTCTCACTCTGTCCCTTCCCCTCCCTTTCACTCTCTCTAAAAATCAATGGAAAAAATATCCTCAGGTGAGTATTAACAAAAAATAAATAAATAAAATAAAACAAAACAAAATAAGCTTTTATTTGGTGCCTGCTGTGTGCCACGAAGTATGCCAAACACTTTGTGCCTTTATTACAGGAATCCTGAAACTATTGTTGTTAATATGTACTGTCCCCATTTTACAGATGAGCAAACTGAGGCTCAGAAAAGGGCATCTGCCTGCCCACTGTCATGAAGTTAAAGAGAGGCAGAGTTGAGGCATGAACCCAGGGCTGTCCTAGTCTCTTAACCACCTCTGACCTCTGATAACCTGCCTTCTGCAGATACTGTGGGCATCCACAGAAGCCAGAAAGAGGATGGATTCAGGTTCTGAGAGGAGCCACCAGCGTAGGGCTGGAGAAGCAGGTTTGCTCCTTAGGTCCAGGAGACAAGCTTGCGTAGCAGGTGGAAGGCAGAGCCGGGGCAGTGGGATTGTGGCAATGGAGACGGGGTATGAAGGTAGTTTGGGCCTTTGCCAGAGGCGGGACACGTGTGAGTGAGCGCTGCCTGGGTGGGGCTTAGGTGGAGTCTGTTGACAAACATTCACTGGTGCCTCCTGTGCACCAGGCACAGTGCTGGGCTCAGGGCAATCTTTGTTGAGGCCGAGGGCCAAGAACAGGCCCATCCTGTGGATGGGAAGCTAGTATGGTTTGGGGCTTCGGGGTGAGGCCCTTTGCCCTGCCCATCTCCTCAGTCCTGGGAGCCCTGTTATCAGGGCTCCATCTCCATGCTGTGGGTTTCCCCTGGAGTTCATATCATAATGGACTCTGCCTCTCCCCCTCTGTCTCCAGCCCAGTGGCACTTAAACCAGTCTCTGCTGGAAACCTTTCCTCTTATTCACCTTAAAATGACCCCCTCAACAGTCTATCTATTGTCATCATCTACACTATAGCTTTATTAAGTTATAATTGACATACAATCATCAGCACCTAGTTAAACTGTACAATTTCATAAGCTCTGACATACACATACACCCGCAAAACTATCACCGCAATCAAGATAATGAATATTCTGTCCCTCCTGAAAGTTTGCTCATCCCCCTTTGTCATCCTTCCTTTCTGTCCCAAATCCCAGGACCCAGGCAATGGCCCATCAGCTTTCTGTCTTGAATTTCATATGAATGGAAATGTACAGAAGTCTGGCTTCTTCCTGTCAGCGTATTAATTTTACATTTACTCATGTTGTGTGTTCACTGCTTTGTATTGCTGAATAGTATTCTATGGTACAGATATACCATAATTTGTCCATTCATTTTTCCCTTCCTTCCTCCCTCTCTTCCCTTCTGCCTGTCTTCCTTCCATCCAACCATCTCTCTAACTCCCTCTCTATATCAGTCATATAGCAAAACCACTTACAACAAACACATTTGCCTATAAGGAAAGAATTACATAAAGTTTAGGACATCCCCACAGTGGAACACTACACAGCCAGTCAAAAGGATGAGGCCAGTCTATGTGTATCAAATTACAACTGACTGTTTTTGTGGCCAGTCTCAACATATTGTCACATTCCAAAGAATCTCCAGTCCCAATGTCCAAAGCATTGGGGGATTGACATCTTAATTGACCTCTCACTACCAAATCTCTAGGCTGGCCGGCCTGTGTGGCTCAGTGGTGGTTGAGCATCGATCTATGAACCAGGAGATCACAGTGCGATTCCCAGTCAGGGCATGTGCCCCATGTTGGGCGCCATCCCCAGTGGGGATGGGGGGGAGTATGCGGGAGGCAGCCTATCAATGATTCTCTCTCATCATTGATGTTTCTATCTCTTGCTCCTTCTCTGAAATAAATTATCCTATATAATAAAAACCTAATATGCAAATCGACCGAATGGTGGAATGACCTGTTGCTAGGATGCGAACTGACCACCAGGGGCAGACACTCAGTGCTGGAGCTGCCCCCTGATGGTCAGTGCGCTCCCATAGGGGAAGTGCTGCTCAGCCAGAAGCTGGGCTCACAGCTGGCAAGCTCAGTGGCCATGGCAGGAGCCTCTCCCGCCTCCGTGGTAGTGCTAAGGAGCAACAAGCAGGTGGATGGTAAGGAGCGAGGGGTCGTCCCCCAAGAGGGCCCGGACTGTGAAGGGTGCATGCTGGGCTGAGAGCCTCCCCCCACTAGTGTACAAATTTCGTGCACTGGGCCTCTAACGTATATTTAAGATTTTAAGTCTCCCTCATCACAGCAGCTACTTTGGCAAATGCTTCTCTTTACTTCCTCCCAACCATAGGCTGGGTTCTTTTTTCTTTTCCCTTTTTTTTGGCCTTAGGCAATCCCTCCTTTTCACTCCCTTTACTCTCCCACTTTGGTCTCCTCTGTTCTATCCCAGGTAGCTTCTGATGCGATCATTATATCCCATGTAGCTTTTTCCAGTCCTTGATGAGCCCCACAAAGGACTGGGCAGGCAATGGTGAGTCCCCTCAGAAAAAAAAAGAGTAAGGGAAAAAGGATGGTAAATACATAAGAAATATTTTGACATAGGAAGGCGCCTATGACGCATTGTTGAGTGCAAAAAGCAAGTTAGAAAATACTCATCACACTTGTAATAGCTCATTTACTTTGTTTCCTCCAGCAGGTTCTGAAGTCCTCAAGCCCAGAGACCGCAACTGTATTTTGTCCCCTGTATCTCCCTTGCCTGGTACATGATAACTCTTCTTTAAATATATTGTTTTTATTGCTTAATTAGATATTGGCCACGTGTTAGTAGTGGATATCACTGACTGATGGGATCATAGATCATTTCACTTGCTCGTTACTATCTTTCTATGTTGTTTCATTTTTCAAATGAAGAGCTGAGTGTACTTTTATCTCTTATTTTATCTCACTTATTTAATTTGTTGATTATTTTTATAATCAGATAAAGCAAAAGAGTTTAATTTATTTAATTTTTTTTTTTTTAGTGTGAATGGAATGGTAGGAATTTGAGGCATTTCCTTCTGGTATGGAGGAAGAATTTGGTACCCATTAAATTACATCCATTAAGAAATACTGTGGTAGGAAAACCAGACTCAAGCATCGCAGGATCACACCAGGACCGTGTACTTGGCACACACAGCTGCCCCACTGCCTTCCTTCCGCCTCCTCCACCAACTGGGGTCCAGGCTGCTTGGTTCCTCCCCTTGGTTCCCTACAGCCTTGGAGCCTTGTCCGCAGAGCAGCAAGTACAGAATTCTAAGCCAGCTTGCTAAGATCTCCAGGAGGGCTGTGCTCTTGGTTCACAGCTAACTTTCTGTGTTGTTTTTTTTTCTGTTTATATATATTTTTATTGATTTTGAAGAGGAAGGGAGAGGGAAAGAGAGAGATAGAAACATCAATGACAAGAGAGAATCATTCTTTTAAATTTATTTATTTTTTTGTTAATCCTCAGTTGAGGATATTTTTCCATTGATTTTTAGGGAGAGTGGTAGAGAGAGAGAAAGAGAGAAACATTGATGTGAGAGAAACACATCGGTTGGTTGCCTCCTGCATGAGTCCTGACCAGGGCCCGTGCTAGGGAGGAGCCTGCAACCGAGGTACACGCCCTTGACCAGAACCAAACCCCGGACCTTTTGGTCCGCAGGCGGATGCTCTATCCATTGAGCCAAATCAGCTAGAGTGAGAGAGAATCATCGATCAGCTGCCTCTTATAAGCCCCACACTGGGAACAGAGCCTACAACCCAAGGAATCAAACTATGACTTCCTGGTTCACAGTGTTTGATTGGATGGAGAAAAAAACCATTCACCAACGTCTGGCTAGTATGTCCAAGTGCCACCTCTCCCTGTGCACTTTTTTCTTTTTGTGCACTTTTTTCTTTTTTTTGTGTGAGTGTGTACGTACTTTTTCATCCATCCATCTGTCCATCCATATTTATCTATCCATCCAACTATCAGCTATTGTCTATTTCTTCACGTATATTTTCCTCCTTTTCCTTTATCTGTTCATGCATGCCAACAGGGCCAATAGATGATAATGTCCTCCTTTAGCTGGAAGGATACAGATTAATATTTAAATGCGACCATCCACTGAGAACCTATTGGTTTCCAGGCTCAGTATAAAAAAATCAGAAAGTGCTTCGCACACAGACTGACGCATATGTGTCATGGAAAAAAAAACACACACATTATTTTGAGTTTCTTCCTTTGTTAGTGGTTGTAATTACAGATCTCTACCGCTGCTTCAATAAAACCTCATTCATTCATGACAATTGGCATGAAAGGCAGGTTAAGAGATCCGTCTGCACTAAAGGGACTGTTTAGAATCCTTAAACAAAATGAACCTTTCTTTTGAGAACAGAGTAGAATTTGACAAAGAAAGAGCTCCCAAGTAGCATTACTTCCTGTCTGCCCTAATCAACATTTAAAACTCATCTGGGTTTGGCAGGAATTTATTTGGGTAAGAGTGAGGTGCTAAGAGCCTTCACACAGTTTATTCTTTGGAAGATGAGTAACATGCCTCACACAATCTTTACAACATGACGCTGGTAAACTTTACTTCCAGGTAGACAAGAGGAAAGCTTAGGCCAGGTTGAATTATAACAAATTCCACTATTAGCACAGTTCAAATTAATGGGATTTCCCTTTACTTTGGTTTCAAAAGAGGCTCAAGGCCACTTAGTAACTTGAGACCTCTTGTGAATCTCATTACTCGAATCGTTTTTAAAACACAGTTTGGTCTTTGGTTTCCATAGGAAATTGCAAAGGCCTGATGATCATGTTCCATTTTGGATCCAAGTTTTACGTCGGGCGATTCATTTAAGCTCTGATGCTTTTTTAATTTAAAAAATTCCCCACCAATGCTAAAAAAAAAAAAAAAAAATCTATTAGTACACGGTGAACACAGGAAAGGGATATTGGCGAGTCAAGTTCATTGTCTAAGTTCTATGCCCAAAAAAACACACACACAAAACAAAAAACGATGAAAAGTCAACAGAACTTTCAAACTTTTACAATATTTGTCTTTAAGCTCTTAGTAGCCACATATGCAAACATTTTTCCTTGTATTTTCTATCTGGCAGCCTCCTAAATTAGGTTGGACTTATCCCAAGGACCAAATAAGAAAATTAATTCAGGAACTAGGGCCTGCCTGAATCTTTGTTTCTTTCATTTTCGTTTAGTCACTTTTATAGTCCTTTCCTTCTTCGAAGTAATTTGGATTTGATTGCTTCTTCGTGAAATTCTAATGTCAAGACTGTGTCTAATTTCTATTTTATGAAGAAATCTGGAAACTATACAAAGGAATGAATTGAGATTTGGAGTCAAATAAAATCTGTAACGTGATAACTCTATCAACTCTGCCTGGAAAGATACCGTATTTCAATTAGATCTTGAGACATGTTCTTACATAAACTGACAGCAGCGGATTGACAGTGTTCATCTTCCCAGAAAACACAATTTACTGGGATGGAGTGGTTGATTTGGTGCGGGATTCTGAAGGTACCCTGGGATGTTAGGTTGTCTGCCTCACCCCAGCCTGAATCCAGGGGCCATTGTTCCCACAGGTTCACTTCTATCTTATCTAATAAAGAGGGAATATGCTAATTGACCCTCACACCATTACAAAGATGGCAGCGCCTACAGCCAATAAAGAGGGAATATGTTAATTGACTGCCACACTCTCAAAGATGGCAGTGCCCACAGCCAATAAGGAGTAAATATGCTAATTGACTAACATGCCCTCAAAGATGGTGGTGCTTACAGCCACAAGATGGCCGTCAGGGGAGGGCAGTGAGGGATGATCAGGCTGGCAGGGGAATGGTTAGGGGGTGATCAGACTGAAAGCTAGGAGCGGTTAGGGGCAATCAGGAAGGCAGGCAAGCGAGCAGTTGGGAGCCAGCAGTCCCAGGTTGTAAGAGGGTTGTCCGACTGCTGGTTTAGGTCCAATCCTGCGGTATCGGGCCTAAGCCAGCAGTCGGACATCTCCCAAGGGGTCCTAGATTGGAGAGGGTGCAGGCTGGGCTGAGGGACAACCTCCCTCCAGTGCACAAATTCCGTGCACCAGGCCTCTAGTTGTTACATAAGAATTGCAAACTTGCCCGGCAGGCTGGCATGGCTCAGTGGTTGAGTGTTGACCTATGAACCAAGAGGTCACAATTCTATTCCCTGTCAAGGGCACATGCCTTGGGTTGTGGGCTCCATCCCAGTAGGAGGCGTACAGGAAGCAAGTGATCAGTAATTCTCTCTCATCACTGATGTTTCTTTCTGTGCCTCTTCCTTCCTCTCTGAAATCAATACAAATATATTTTTTTAAAAAGAATTGCAAACATAAAAATTCCCACCCACCCCCAAAAGATATTTAACATTTCAGGTGATGATGACAATAATAATAATACTTAGCATTTAAACAGTATATCCCATCTTCAAAGTACTCCATAAACATTGGTTTCAATTCTCTAGGGGTGCAGCAGTCTTTGATGTGGAGAGGAACTCCATGGGCAGTGGAGAAGATACAGCTACATCCTGAAGAACTCGGCCCAGTTACCTAATTGTAACACTTTCCTTTCCTCCCCCGCCTCCCCGGTTCAGTTCCATTTTTTCCCAGCTCCCTTCTGCTGTTCTCATGTCCTCGCAGGGTCATCTCCGACGGCAGGCTGGTCCTCACCGGGTCTCCATCCAAAGTCATCCCGGGCCCCCCTGTGGCATTTCACCACCACCACCACCACCCCCCCATTGGTGAAATGGAAAAACCAAGTCCAGATGTATTCCAATTAGACTGATTTTATTCTCAGACTTAGCCTTTCGCTTTTTCCCATGGAGTGAAATGTCCTTTTACTTGTAAGACCATACACGTTACTATGCTTTGTAGATAGCAGATTTGTTTCAGTCTTTCTTGTTATTTTGGTCCTTTCTTGGGGAAACATGGAGTTGGCAGCCCCGTGTCAGTTTCCACCATTCTTTCTGGAGATTGTATCCATGTATGAAATTTAAAAATCAGAGAGGCACCAGACCTGCTGACCTGATCCCAGCTGTGGATTTAACACTTATCCCAGTTGGTCCTACACAGTGCAGGGAAGGTTTGCAGTGAGCCAGGCCGTCTCCTAGAACGGGCTCCCCTCCACGTTGGGGGGAAATATAACCTTTTGTGATATCTGTGGACCTTGTAATTTTTCATATCCTTTGTCCCAGCAATTCTACTTCCAGATGTTTTTTTTTGTTTTAATCCTTACCTGAGGATATATTTTCATTGATTTGAGAGAGAGAGAAATATTGATCAGATGCCTCCTGTACATGCCCCAGTCGGGATCAAACCTGCAACCTGGGTATGTGCCCCAACTGGCAATCGAACCCGTGACCCTTTGGTTCATGAGAGGAGGCTCCAACCAACTGAACCATGCTGATCAGGGCTTGAGTGTTTATGTTAAAAAGCAAGATGCATGGAAAAGCCATTTTGGAAAACAGTTGGACAGTTTCTTATCAAGTTAGATATAGGACCCAGAAATGCCACTCCTGGGTCTTCACCCAAGAGAAGTGAAAACTCACATTCAGAACAAAACATGTATGCGAATGCTTATAGTGGGTTTACTTGTAATTGCCTCAACACTGGAAATAACCCTAATGTCCTTCCACTGGTGAGTGGGTAAACAAACTGTGGTACATCCATGCAGTGGAATATTATACAGCACCAAAAAGGAACGAACCACTGATTCCTGTCACCATGCAGAAGAGCTCCCCATACTTTACGCTGAATGAAGGAAACTAGAAACGAAGGGCTGGGTACCCTGTGCTTCTATGTATTTATTTCAAAGGGCTTTCTGGAAAAGTAAAAGATTAGTAACAGATTAGTGTTTGCCATGAGCTAGGGGTGAAGGAAGAGGTTGATTACCAAGGGGCACCAGGGAATTTGGAAGGGTATGGGACTGTACTAAACCTTTATTGTGGTGATGCTTATACAAGTAAATGTTTTGTCATAACTCACAGAACTCTACACTAAAACCACTGAATTTTACTCTATGTAAGTTATACCTCAATAACCCAATTAAGGGAAAACAGCAAGGTACAGAAGCCATATACGGTATGATTCCATTTTTGTAAACAACAAGAACAAGAATAAATGGTTGAGTACGTCTGCTTAGGAAAAAAATTCCCAATGAATATTCAATATGACAAATTAGCAGTAAATTATCTTGGGTGGGGAAATGGGCGTTTCATTTGCTAGATGCCACATTTCTTTGATGTTTCAATACTTTATAGGACATGTCTTACTTTCCATATTGGGGGGGGGGGATTAAATGATACAGAATTGACTCCTCAGTGCTGGCCAGGCTGCTGTGAGGGTGCAGCACTCCTGAGAGATGCTCTCAGAATATACAATTTGACCCCAATTTTGGCTTCGGAAGGCATTTATTCACTCACACTGTTGACGATGCACTGTGTCTTTGCAGATCCTTCCAGAAGCCCAGAAACCCCTCCTCTTTGGCTTGGGACTGCCTCCTCTCTCCAGGCCAGGGAATGTTGCTGTCCCCTCTAGGCTGCTGCTGGGGGGGGGGGGGGGGCTGTCCCTCCCCGTCCCTCTCACAGGACCGATTTTTCTGGGTGGAATGAGACTCAGAGCTGACTGACCCTTGTTCTCCCGATAAGAGGAGCCGCCTGTGGCCAAGGTGGTTGAACGCCTTTGATAAGAGCAGCCACCTTTATTGACGTTTGCTTTGTAATCCCTCCATTTAGCAAACACTCTGTTAAACATCAGCTATGTTGTAGGCACTGGAGGTACAGTAGTGGACAAACTGGGGAAATAACCAACAACCGTGTCCTCATGGGGCTTATATTCTAATAGGGGGAGAGGAGCCAGGCAACAATATATGAAAACAAGTATCTGCCCGGAGGCTTTAGATGCTAAGAGGAAACTGAACGAGTGAGGGGTGTGAGTGGGAGGGGTGGACTTGACGTTTGAGTGCAGTGGTCTGAGAGGCCTTTCCCACCTGCGGACATCCGATCCCAGGGCGAAAGGCTCTGCAAGAGCCAGGGCCTCAAACGTGGGCATGGGCCTGCAGCCGAGGGTGCACGGGACACTGGCAAAGGGAGCAGAGAGGCAGGTCACACAGGGCCCTGCAGGCGGAGGCAAAGTGTCTGGCTTCTCCTTGGAATGAGATGGGAGCCATGGAAGGCTTCCGAGTGGAGGCGTGACATTTTCTGACTGAAGTTGGAATAGGAGTCCTCTGACTGGAGTGTGGGAAGGAGAACATAGCGGGGCTGGGGCAGAAAGAGTGAAGGTAATAAGAGGACAGTGGCTTAGGCTCAGGAGAGAGGGCACATTTTGGGTATTTCCATGTCGTCCTGCATTTTCCCCATCTGCAAAATGGGGCAATAATAGTACCTCCCTCGTAAGCTTGCTGGGAGGATGAAATAAGGTCTTGATGTAAAGTACCTGGCCCTGTGCCCAGCACATAGGAAGAGCTGGATAAATATGCCCATGCTTGTTGTTGCTATTACCGACCTCCTAGTGAAGCCGGTATAATTATACCCACATTATGGATGGGAAGACTGAGGTTCAGAGGGGTGAGGCTGCTTATGCAAGAGTAGATGGCTGGTCAGTGGCAGAGCTGTATTGCTCCAGGCACCTGTGGGACATGTGTGGGGCTCAGAACAAAGGGCAGATGATGTCTGAAGCACATAGCACATGGGAAGAGGGTACTCTCTCAAGTCATCGTAGTATAGGAGGCAGGCCTGGCCCAGGTTCAAATCCTACCTTGTCCTTCCAAGCTGGGTGACCTCAGTGGTCTCATCTGTAAAATGGGAGCTGGGACAGGACCAATCTCATCAGATAGTTGCAACAATTAAATGCTGGCATAAAATGAGCTTCATAAGCACACTCGGAATACAGCCCCCCTCCTGAAAAGATGTACAATGCGGAGAGGTGTGACTGGGTGTGCGGCTGGGGGCATGTCTTAGCCGGCCTCCTGCGGGTTGCACCACACAGCTCTGCGAGGAGGTGGGGGAGAAAGCTTCTTTCTGCTGGGATGTTGAGAAGTGACTGATTGGATTATAACGAGCAGGCTGGTCCGGGTGCGCATGCTACGTACACAGTGACCTCTCCATAAAACCACAAATAAAGAACAACGCGCAATGTGCTTTGAGTTATTGCATGGCTAACGCGGAATAAAGCCGGCTGTTTGGAAATCACTTTCAGGGTCTATTGTTGTCTTAAAGTGAGGGGAATATTTACGGAGGCCTTTTGGTAGAATCAAGAAGGGGCTTCTGTGTTCTGTAACCGCGGCGAACATGCTGGTGGCCAATCCCCATAACACAACTTGCTAACATTTACAGAAGCTGTTGTGATTAAGTGGGAACCAAGCTACCGAAAAAAATCTACAACAAGAAGTCAGCAAAGTAAGATCAAGAGACTATAAAGTAAACAATACCGAGAGAGTGAAATGTAATTTATTTCCTCGGGGAAGTGATCTGTACCGACGGAGACGCGAGCGACTCCATTTCCATCCGCGATCGACGATTGCAGTCAGCACATTTGGAAATTGAGAAATCGTGTCTGCAATTTGAAACACCACTTGATTCTAACTCACCAGCAGCCGAGGAGGTTGGCAGCCCATTTTAAAAAAGGAAAAACTGAGACTAAGGTAGCAGAGATGGGTCGCTTGCCGCATCTTTGCTGAGAAAGCATAACCCAGCCGACTGGCCCGGAAGCGCCCCGGTGAACCTGGCCCAGGGGCAAACGAAGACGGAGGGAGGACTCAAGTTTCACAGGTGGCATGTTTTATTGCCTCCAAATAGTTGCCCAAGAAAGGATGATGCTCTTTCCAAAGGGTTTGCTTTTATTTTATTTTATTTTTAAATATATTTTCATTGACTTCAGAGAAGAAAGGATGGGAGAGAGAGAGATAGAAACATCAATGATGAGAGAGAATCACTGAGGGGCTGCCTCCTGCACGCCCCACACTGGGGACTGGGCCTGCAACCCAGGCATGTGCTCTTGACCGGAAATGAACCCTGGGCCCTTCGGTCCTCAGGCCGACGCTCTAGCCACTGAATCAAACCAGCTAGAGCGAGTTGCTTTTAAATAACATGATCTGTTGCACAGGGCAAGGTCTGGGGCTGGGCGGGGATCCAGCCAGCAGGAGGCAGGACGCCTGTGCATGGGAGCAGGGAGGTGACCTCTCAGACTTCTAATTTAAAGTGCCAGACAGCTTGGAGGGCCTAGCTACCCTCCCTGGGGGGTGGCAGCCTTTGTCTAACATGCCAGGACCTGATGTCACTTCTCAAAGAGGTAGGTGGCTGGATCCGCTGCTTCTCACCTCTCCAGACCTCGGCTCAAGTCCCTGATTTAGGCCACAGGTGAAAAGGCAT
Source organism: Murina feae (assembly GCA_004026665.1). Lineage (NCBI taxonomy): Eukaryota > Metazoa > Chordata > Mammalia > Chiroptera > Vespertilionidae > Murina > Murina feae. Next base: position 25,861 of record PVJC01020771.1, read on the forward strand.
TTGTCTTTTTTTTTGTTTGTTTTAAACAAAAGCCCTGGATGCTTGGGTCTGGCCTGTAGCACAAACCAGAAAGGGTGAGGTGTGCTGGCAGGATTGCCAGAGAAGTCGGCATCCCCCTTCCAGGGCACAGTCTGGCCCTGGGCCACGTGAGGAGGCTGTTTCTTCCATGAGCATGGAATTCACACTTGTACACCCCTGGAGAGGAAGTTAGAGAATCCACACTCTCTTCTTCTTCCTTTTTAAATCCTCACCCAAGTATATGTTTCCGTTGATTATTTTTTTAGAGAAAGTGGAAGGGAGGGGAGAGACAGAGAGAGACAGACACATGGATGGAATGCCTCCCACAAGTGCCCTGACCAGGATCGAACCTGGGACCCTTCAGTCCAAAGGCCAGCGCTCAGAATATTGAGGCCGATCAGTTTTCAGTGTGTGTGTGTGTGTGTGTGTGTGTACACCCAGAGGAAACAGAATTTCATTTCATGCGATACATTTCACCACCCACCATGGGCACAGCCTGCAATATGTAAACTTAGTGGCAGCCGAAAAGTTATGAATACAGTCACCTGTCTTGGGTCGAGCAGCAGTGTAGTCACAGAAAAATGTCAGGGGACATCGGTCACATACTTCTTTATTATTGGTTATTTGAAAGCATTTCATCGCGGGCTGCTAAATTTATTCTGAGCTCGACATTACCAGAAGCAAAGAGAGCCCTTTTTATGTGTGCAAAAGGCAGAGGTAGAATGCCACTGGATGCAGTGAGCTTCAGCTCATTGGCATTTTTGGCAACTCTATTGCTTAAATTATCTCTTCCGTGGTGTTTCTTGGAGTTCAGTCTCCTCCTAGGTTTTATAAAAAGAGCTCCGGTGTTAACAAGAGTAGCTGACATTTATTGAACACCTATGAAGCGTCGGGCGGGGGGCTGAGTGCTTTGTGTGCAGTAAGTCATGGAACGTTCCTGATAGCTCTAGGAGGCAGGTGCAAAGGTGTCCCTGCTTTAGGAAACCGAGGCACAGCCCATAGGTTAAATCACGGCCCCAGGAGGTCAGTAGGGCAAGTGGCAGAGCTGGGATTTGAACCAGGTTTTGTCCAACTCAAAAACTCCTGCCCTTGCCCAGACTTCACGCCCTGCTCCCAGCCAGCAACGACTGCTGCTGTTTTTGCTTCATCGCCGGCACCGTCTTTGGGGAGAGGTCGGAGCAATTAGGAAATCCGTGGTGGTTATGAGCAACGCTGTACTTGCCCAAGGCGGTGCAGCTCGTTTGGGATAAGACCATGCTCTCAGAAGGAACTTAAAACATCACCTTGAAAACTGAATTAAGGAAACGAAGGAAGGAAAAGAAAAGGCCTGCCGCACGGAAGCACCCTGAATAATCACTTTGGGACGAAAGAACGAACTGCCTTGTCCATGCCAGGTGACAGCGACCAAGGACCAGCCGGAGTTTGTCACCGTGCCAAGCTCCACAGGGGTGTCACCGAAACTCCCTTTAGCTCTCTGTCTCTCTCAGCTGCCGATTTGGGAAGTGAACAACGCAGGAAGAAATGCAGATGGCAGGACATGGGAGCGAAGCGCTACCTCTCTAGAGTTGGGAGAAAGCAAATTCAGAGGACAAGGGTGTATAGTTTCTCACCGTCAGGCTGGCAACAAATTGCAAAAGATTTGGCAACATCCAAACGCTGGCATGGCGGGGAGGAAGTGGACAGTGTCCCATATTGCTTGAGGCAGTGCAAATTGCTACAGTCTTTGGGGACAGTCTTCCGGCTGTGTTTATTCACAATAAAAAACACATTTATTAACAATAAAAAGGCAATTCTATTTGGGGGGGGAGGCTTTATTTTACAGAAATAAAAGTGTCAGGACATAAGGATATATGGATAAGGATATTGACTGCAACCTTATGTAGAGGAGAAAAATACTAGAAACCACTCAAATGTTCAGGAATAAGGGAATGATTGGATAAGTTATGGCACAGGTTTTCTATGAAACATTATACAACAAATAAAAAAGAGTTCCATCTAGCTCTGTAGGCCTATTGGTCGGTATTTTTGGGATACACTGGTAAGTGAAAAAAAATCAGGCTGCAAAATAATGTGACATGATCCCCTTTTCATAAAATGTTTAAAAACTTCCCTTAGAAATGTGTTTGAGTTGTGTTATCAGGCATGAACACGGGGGAAGGAAAGTAAGGGTCCACAACGATTTGTTAACTTCAGTGATGTCAGTGGGGCAGAGACGCAAACTCCCTTTTTCTTGGTATCTTCCTCTGTTTCTTGGTATATTGTTTGACTTGCTGCCACTCTCATCTTGTTACTTTAGTTATTTGCAACAACAACGAAAGAAATTCAGGCAAGCTTAGGACAAAGGCGACACACCTCCCGGTGATGGGCCTGGGTGCTGTTTTCTGTGGTACAAGGATGGACAGGTGACGGTGAGGGTTTTAACGTCTCGATCGCTGCTTCTGGGGCTGGGATCTGAGCTAAGAGCTTTCCCTGTGCTGTGGCTCTGAGAGGTCACTGCACAGGAAGGCATGGGGGTGGCCCGGGTTTAAGTGGCCTGCGCAAGTCTGCACAGCTGGTGGGGGACCGAGCAGGGGTCAGGACCCAGGTGCATCTCACTCTGAAGCCACACTCTCAACTCCCGCAGTCCGCGCCCACCCTGCAGCTGGGCCGGCTTCCGGTGGTTCCCCTCTGGTCCTATTTTTTGCTTCTATTTCTCTCTCTGCCATTACATTTGGGGACTGTGAAAGGGAACTGACCTGTCACTCTCAGAGTGAGATCTGAGGCTTGTGCAGAGCTTCCGGTGTGAGCAGGAGGCATTCAGCCCAAAGGGGGACACTAAGGCATGAGGCTGCCTCTCAGGGCCCCCACCACAGGGACCCGGATTCCGCCGTCCTGGGGCCTTGCTGTTTCCTGGTAGCTGGTGGATGGTTTTTGTTTTGTTTGCCTTTCATCTTATCTCCTGAGGCCTCCCATCAGCTCCCTTTGCTTTCTCTATTGAGTAAGAACTGTGATCTTTATCAGTCACC